>JAWPHD010015328.1:0-55908 GCA_037043455.1 Cyrtodaria siliqua | reverse complement strand
CTATACCTGTATTATCATTGGGCCCATTCCCTATACCTGCTATGCCTGTACTATTTGTCGGCCCATCATCATGTACTATTATTCGGCCCGTCACCTATACTTTCTTTACCTGTACTATCATTCGGGCCATACCCTATATTATCTTTACCTGTTCTATCATTCTGCCCATCCCCTATACCATCCCCTATACATGCTATACATGTACTATCATTCGGCCCATCACCTATACTTGCTATACCTGTAATATCATTCGGCCCATCCCCTTTATCATCTTTACCTGTTTTATCATTATGCCCGTCCCCTATACCATCTATCCCCTATACCTTCTTTAGCTGTACTTTCATTCGGCCCATCCCCTATACCATCGTTACCTTTACTATCATTCGGCCCATCCCCTATACCATATTTACCTGTACTATCTTTCAGACCATCCCCTATACCATATTTACCTATACTATCATTCGGCCCATCCCTATACCATCTTTACCTGTACTATTATTCGGCCCATCCCTATACCATCTTTACCTGTACGATCATACGGTCCATCCCCTACACAGTATTTACCTGTACTATCAATCAGCCCATCCCCCTATACCATCTTTACCTGTACTATTATTCTGCCCATCGCCTTTACCATTTTTACCTGTACTATCATTCAGCCCATCGCCTATACCGTTGTTACCTGTACTTTCATTCGGCCCATCCTCTATACCATTTTTACCTGTACTATAATTCGGCCCATCCCCTACATTCAGTTGCATAGCATTGACATCACACCTTGGCTTTCTATCTGCACGACATGCATGAGGCTTGATACTAAAGTTGCCTTTTCCTACCTTTTACAAATTTGGAAAATAGCTACTATATTTGAGTAAATGTACCAACATACATTTTTTTTTCGAGGCCATAAATATGTATCGATAGTACCTTTAACATCTGTGATATTTGTATTAGGACAGTTTTTAAAAAAATTAAGACTACAATAAAGGAAATTATGCAGTTGTATTTTAAAGTAAATATCATTGCTGTAACTGTCAAAGAGTAATTCCTGTTATTTTTGTTTCATTCCTTTTACCAAAATGATTATGACATAAGATTAATAAGTAAAAAAAAACAACACTGCAGGAGAAAATAATGAAAAAGGTTTTTCAAAGTGAACATCATTCCTGTAACTATGTAAGTGTAATTCCTGTTACCTTTTAGTCATTCCTGTTCCAGAAATGATAATGACATTCTTTCTCTATGAACAAATCATTACATTATATTTTCAAAAGACCATTTTCTTTACATTCACATTTACTATTTGATGAGAATTGGTACTATTTTGCAAGAGTATGTAATGCCATTAATGCCATGGTATGTTTAAGCAAATGTCACTACTGTTACTTTAGCAGCATAATTTCTGATATTCTTTGGTCATTCCTGGTTCAATTTCCTTTAATTCTATTTATTGACACTTGCAAAAACTTACACATATTTCTTTAGTATCAATATACATCAAGCATGTCTTCAAAGCAGTTTTGTGTACAAACCAAAAGATGACATCTTCTTATTTTATCACCACTACATTTACTTCAAATAACTTGAAATACATTGTCATATGTTACCTGCTTGGGTCAAATCTGTTACTTTTTTTGGGTAATGGGAATGACAGTAACAGAAATGAGCAATTCAGTATTACATATTTGTTCAAATGTGACATTGAGTTGCTACTTGCCTATTGATGCTGCCTTGTTGGTTAAAGATTAGATCATGGCGGGGATTTATTTATTTACACTGTCCTGTTTTAATTGGATGACAGTAGGGTAAGTGTGAGGTTTGGTGCACCCTAGAACCGGTTTAAACCCCCAGTGGCCTACTTTGCCACTGACCGTTCCAAGGCGGTAGCCCTATTGTCAACCCTTTTTGTGTTTGTGATGTCGTTTGCATTTATTATTGCTTTTGCCTTCTTGTTTGTCTGTTTGCGTGTTTGTTTCTGTGTTTTGTGGTTTACTGTCCTCCTTGAATGCTACTTTCCCTGTCCGATCTTTTTATATTTCTTTTGAACATTTAAATCAAGTTTTAAAAGAGAAACATTACATTACTACAACACATTTAAAAACAAAATCATTATTAAAGTTAGTTTATAGAAATAAATGGCAAACAGTAATGATAAAACAGTTGTCTTCCCAAACACTTACCACTATTTAACCTTTCAAAGCTTCCCTCCATAAAAACTTCAGCTTCAACCTCCATGTTTTCAAACAAAGGAGGCACCACTGGTGACATCTACTTCAAAAAAAAATGTGTTGTCAAGGAGGATAACTCTAATAAACTGTTATTTCATGTGTAGTAACAGGGGTGACGTGAACATGAGGGACAGCATTTTTTTATTATATTTGAATATGTTCTTGTTTTCTTCTTTCATGTTTATAGTTGTTTTAAAGTTCGATTTTGTGAACACAAATATAATGCAAGTAATCCTAAAGAGTTAAAAAATTACTTGTGCCAACACTTTCGTCAGTCAGGTCATAATTTTAATAACGTAACTGTTCAACCGGTTGAATATATATTTTTTGATAATGATGCTACTAAAAGCTTTAAAATGAAAGCTAGACATATTGCAGAACTGAAGTGGATGAAAAACTTACAGACACCTTATCCACTCGGCCTTAATGACAATATTTATCAAGAAGGAAATATTTCTAAAGGTCCTAATATTGACATTTTTTCTATATTTTCTATGCGAAAGCGTAAATCTAGGTCTCATGGTCTTAGGCGTAATTGTAACATCAAAAGTAAATCGCGTGTAATTATTTCTGTCGCTGATTTACATACTATTTTTAAACAGTCTGGAAAACAATCTATGCTTTCACGGCTTACCTTTTAGTCCATTTCTTCACTAAAGTTTATCGACGAGGAAGCCGACAAAATTTTCATTCGTACAGATCCCTTGTATAACACTGCTTCCATAGTTCAAAGCTATACACAACATGTTCTCTGACCCCATATTGACAAGGAGTCTGATCACGTCAGGCATTATCTAAAACTACTATATATTAATAAAGGTATTGATTTCATTGACATGCCTAGTATTTTTCGAGATACTCATGTAGTTGATTCTATCCCAAAATATTTGAAAAATTCCGAAAGTCCTGTAATTTGTTATAAGTATAAAAAGCCTATTAGAAATATTATTTTCAACTACAACAAAATAGTTTCTGACCTTCATATAGTACATAATACTCCTAAGGAATGTGAATGCAACATATCAAAATTTTGCTATGCTCCAGTAGGTCATGTCATCACTGGTAATTCTGATATTATTGATAAACGTATTCGGCATTTGTTTTCGAAAGGTCCTAAATATAGATTACCTTCAACTATTGATTTTAATGCCTGTCGTGCCCAGATCGCCCACTCCATTGAAGATTTTAGTATCATATGGTGTCGTAGAGAACATGCGGACCCAAACTCACTTTCTACTTGGAAAAAGTCAATTCTGAAAATTATAGATACACGTATTAACTTTTATAATGCTAACCCCTCTTTACTTCCTCCGAGACCTAGGTTTTTCTATCGTAATTTAAAATCGGGAATTCAGGAATTTCATAATAAATTTGTTTTAGTTCCTGCAGATAAAGCAGCTAATAATGTAATTATTGTTTGACGCCTACATTAAGTCAATGTTTTATCTCTGGAACTCGGCAGCACCAATTCGTATACTCCAGTTAATATTCTACTGAGGATGATGTTGTTTCCGCACATATCACTCGGTGCACTACTTTCAAAGCTGGTGTAAACGATAAGCAAAATAAACTGCCTACTATGTACTGGATTCCTAAATTACATAAAAATCCATATAAGGCTCGCTTTATTTCGAATTCTAGTGCCTGCACCACAAAAAACATCTCCAAACTTTTAACTTCTTGTCTTACTGCCGTTAAAGATCACGTTAAACGATATTTTGATAAAACTTATGAAAACTCTGGGATTAATTGATTTTGGTCTATAAAAAATTCAGGAGACGTTCTTGATAAATGTTCAATAAAGGTCAATAAGCACTTATGACTTCTCTACACTATATACAACCTTACCACATCACCTTATAAAAGACAAGCTAATTTCTCTTATTCAAAAAACATTTGCCAGAGAAAATACTACATTTTTGGCATGTAATAATATAAAAGCGTTTTTTACTAACTAACAGCAGTTTAGACAATTATACTATGTGGACTTGCTATGAAGTTTGTGAAGCACTCATCTTCCTATTAGATAATATTTTCGTCAGGTATGGAACCACCGTTTATAGACAAATTGTTGGTATCCCTATGGGTACGAACTGTGCACCACTTGTCGCAGATTTATTTTTATTTTTCTATGAAAGGAATTTCATGTTGAGTCTTTCACCAGATACCCAGGCTGATGTTATTGAAGCCTTTAATGACACCTCTCGGTATCTGGATGACATATTGAACATTGACAACCCTTTCTTCCAACTATGGTTAATTATATTTATCCTAAAGAACTTCAGCTTAACAAAGCTAATATATCTGATAACAACGTTTCTTTTCTTGATTTAGATCCCTCGATTGAAAATGGTAAAATAATTAGCAAAATCTATGACAAGAGAGATGATTTTAATTTTGACATTGTTAATTATCCCCACTTGGATGGGGATGTTCCCCGAGCAACTTCTTATGGGGTGTATGTGTCTCAACTTATTCGTTTTTCTAGAGCTTGTACTCGAGTTGAGGACTTTAATATTCGTAATCTTTGTATAACTAAAAAGTTACTCAATCATGGTTACCGTTACCATAAACTTCGTAAAACCTTTGCAAAATTTTATTATCGTAACCCTGATTTTCTTTCCAAATATAAAAATAATTTAAGGACTCTTCTGCGACAAGGACTATCACAACCTGACTTCTATGGTGATGTGATTTATAAACTTCGTAAGATTCTTGGTCATGATCCCTTTCATACTATCTTTGTTAAACTTGTTAAAAAGTTTTATCAAAAGAGGTTATGACCCTATCATTTTGCAACGTACTGCATGCTTGGTGGTGGACCCGTTTACAAGCCGCCTCTATGCTTTCCTCTTTAATTGTACGATGACCGGACAGGCTGTGGACCCTATGATGACGCCTACCTAAAGCCCATTGGGACGGTGGCGTTTGATGTTTGTCTATGATCTTTCTTGTCGTGCCCTTAATGGTTTATTTTTTTACTGCTCTGGCTTCTGCCAAGTCATTGAGTACCTTCATTGTGGCTTTCTAGGCTATTGTTTTTTGTATTATGTTTACACGAGCATATTTGTGTTTTACTTATATTGCCTGTTGATGCTGCCTTGTTGGTTAGAGATTAGATCATGGCGGGGATTTCTTTATTTACACTGTCCTGTTTTAATGGGATGACAGTAGGGTAAGTGTGAGGTTTGGTGCACCCTAGAACCGGATTAAACGCTCAGTGGCCTACTTTACCACTGACCGTTCCAAGGCGGTAGCCCTATTGTCAACCCTTTTGTGTTTGTGATGTCGTTTGCATTTATTATTGCTTTTGCCTTCTTGTTTGTCTGTTTGCGTGTTTGTTTCTGTGTTTTGTGGTTGACTGTCCTCCTTGAATGCTACTTGCTCTGTCCGATCTTTTTATATTTCTTTATATTGCTCCATGTACATATTTTACATATAATATACAAAGTTACAAAATTAACTGAAATAAAGTTACTTAAAATTAAGTTATGTTTCATTAATTGGACACGGGATATGCAGTTTTTAAAGGGGGTAGTCTATAAGAATAAAGAAAAAATAACTATACCATTATAATGGTGATAACATTATAAAAACATAATTATAAGATTTAATATAAGGAAGTTATACACAAAAGACACATACATTGACTTTCAGGGACACACATTTTCACTTTTCTGTAGAATGACCGATATAGCTCACTGCTAAAAGAAGACACCGTGGTATGACTGAAATATAAAAGCACGACAATGACAGTTTTCAACATACCGACCAGAGATCACTCAAAATGTCAATGAATGTTGCAGACATCGCAAAGATAAAGGAACATACGGCAATATTGATGTTTTTAAAACTCGCGGCAACTCGTTAGTTTTTTCTATATAACTGTCATGTTTGAAAAACATTACTAATAATAATTCAAGTAGTTCAAATCAGAACTCAAAACTCTGGTGGAATTTTGCAGGGTATGATTTTCTGAAAGTTGATACAAGAGCTTCAAAATTAGACTTATTTGCCATCTGAGCGTTGGGGCGCTTGTTTGTAACGCACGTGACAATTACGTTAACATAACAATTCAAAACACGTTCAATAAAGGTGAATATGAGTAAAAAAAAAAGATTGCAAATGAATAATAAATACTACCTATATTTATTTTATGTGTGAACTGTTTAATTTAGACAACCATTAATGAAAATATACTGTAGTTCACGTCACACCCTGTTCAAAAAATCATAAATACAGTTACAAAATGCTGGACCGTACGTTACCAAAAGATGCAACCCCCACCCTACGGGAATTTCGAAGGATAATCTTTTCTGAAAGGGAATGACATTTGATACAAAATGAAGTACGAGTGGGGTAATAAGGGCGTGACCACTATTCCAAGTACGTTACCATTATCGTGTTTTAAAAGTACAACTCTCAAAATAGTTGTTTACATGCAACAAAGTGGTATGTATATTTTTATATTATTTATCAAACGTCTTAACAATCAAATGCAACAAAACATTTCTTAAAGACAATGTAGTTTACGTTACCTAATATAAACTCGAAATTTATGTTACCATTTAAAGTTTTTTGTCAGATTGAATGTTTCCAGAAATAACTATTTTAATAATAAAATGCTATTCATTCGATCAATAAAATGATAAATAGATAAATAAATAAAACAGTATAAAATAAATAATAATATATGTTATGATATGTAAAATAAACACGAAATTTACGTTACCATTTAATTTACGTTACCATTTAAAGTTATATGTAGTATTGGACGTTTCCAGAGATAAAGGTGCCAGTAGTTTAATTTTAACTATGATTAAAAAATATAACGAACGAAAAAACGAAAGAATAAACGAACGAATGAAGAATGAACGAACGAACGATAAATATGTTTAAAAAGATACATAAATCAGAAATATAGTAATTGCACATTAAACTACTGGGAGCTTTTCCGTTATTGACAATGATTTGTTTTACTAGTTGTGGAATCTTCCCTTTGTCCTGAGATAACCCCCAAAGTATAATCATATTCTGTCCCCATGTAATGTAAGTTAGTCTTGCCTTATTCTGGTTATTTGGACACAGTACTAATAATACTAACTCTTTTCAAAGACAGACACAAAGGAAAATGACCTTGACATGCATATATCTTCACACTACCGCCTATGTCCAATGGTAATTGAGTATGACCATTGGAACTACGCCACACACATTCCAGTATACTGAATGCCACACACATTCCAGTATACTTAGTCTGAACATAACCTGTTCCAGGGTCAACTGAACTTCTCCAAAACAGGAGATTGGGTGTCCCTCAATCGACATGCACATTTTCAGTGTAGCATCATTCAGTAGAATCCAATTACCGGAATACCATTAGGACAGTACACGTCACTGTAAAAATTAACCTGGTAGAGGCCAGTCTCCAATTGGCAAATATGGCATCAGAAGTTATTTCTTCGCACAAAAAACTGCCTTATCCCAAACAAATAACAATAGGCAAGACTTGCGAAGAGCCACGGAATTTATCATTGATTTCACTAAACAATTCCGAGTTGATATCAATGACTACGAGTTATACTGCCGATCTTACGATGTTCCAGCACAGAGAGATGACTTGTTAATTGACTCGCCGACCCGATGTTGACCTACATCCCAAAGCACCTTGCGTCAACTTTATGACAGACAATTCCATAGATCTGTTAAGCAGTTTAAGTGCATGAGGCGATGGGGAACCCCAACTTTGCTGTTGTCAGGACCGAAAACGAAGACCCATTGTGATTTAAAATAATTGTTTATCTCTTGTTTGTTGTTGTTGCTTCCAGTTGATCCCTTTTCTAGTATGTATTGACATTCACACTAGCGGTTGTGTAGTGCTGTGTGGCGGCCATAAACTGTTGCCCGACTACACATCAGTAGTGTTATTACTTACTGGTCCTTTGGGATCATCAAGTCCAATCTGTATAGCTTTAAAGTAGCATATCGCTTAAGCCGGTGCTAGGAGGCGTAAGAGGTGTTGCACTTCACATTACCTCTCATGAACAGATTCAATAAAACCGAGTCTCCTTTTTGTTTTGTTTATTGCTTACAACGGATCCTCTTTTCAGTATTTATTGACATTCACACTAGCGTTTGTTTAGTGTTGTGCGGCAGGTGTAAAAAGTTGCACCGACTACAAATCAGTAGTATTATTACTTACTGGTCCTTTGGAATCATCAAGCCCAATCTGTGTGGCTTTAAAGTAGAATATCCTTAAGCCGGTGCTAGGAGGATTGAGAGGTGTTGTACTTCACATTACCGCTCATGAACAGACTCAATAAAACCGAGTCTGCTACTTTTTATCTCTTGTTTGTGTTTGTTGCTGCCAAGGGATCCCCTTTTTCAGTATTTATTTCATGGGTAATCATGGTTATACGACCCAATACCTTTAATCTCGTTTGCGGCTGGTGGAAAGTCAAACAAATATGCACCAAAGCTCCAAGGCGGTCGTGAAATGGAAAAAAATGTCCCCGGCTTACCTTTGCAGATGAGATACATGTATCTGTCATCGCTGATAAACAAGAAGATCTGTTTTCATCATAGGAGGAAGCAGACATCAGAATGATTATTTCACTATCAACCCTCACCAACATCAGAAACAATCGTGGTACAGTCCCTGTAACTGTATTCGGACGCATACACATAACTTTTTTAAATTAAATATTTGCATCAATTCTGCAGTTCTGCAGGTAAGAATGTTCTTTGTCCATTCTCCATATTTTATCTTGATGTAAATGGAGGATGAGTCTGGTACGTTCATTCCTGTTAGGCGCCATATAACTTTTCATGACTGTGTTGTTGCGCCTTAAACCCCAATTCAATTCACTGTTAATTAAATGGAGCTGTACTTTATGTTTTTCAGATTATTTGATTTATTCAGAATATTAATAATACAGGAGGGAAACAGAGTGGTTATTTATCTCCGCCGACTACCTTTCATAGCAACGCATGACAACGGAAACCGCGTCAACGTCAAAAAGTGAACGGCCGCAATTTCGAAGATTTAAATATCAGTTCCACTTTAAGTTTCACCATCTTCAGCTGTTCTGACTTTTAGAAACTTTACACCGCGAGAAATTGCGAGATTCACCCATTTGAAATTTCGAAGCGAGGGGAAATAACTCGTAAGAAATGCCATTGTTAAAATGCATTTAATAATGGTAACACTTGTATTCGTTTTTTAATTAAATACAAGGAGATACTCAAAATATGTTGTTTAAGCCAATATAGTACATGACGTGTGCTACATGTTACGAAAATCATGTTATTTCTTTATCAAAATTACATGCAAAACGATAAAATGTACGACTCGGTACAGTCGGTCAAAAAGTATAACGCGCGCCAGTGACCATATACAGGTGCGTATTCGGTGAAGGGGTAATACTGAATGCACTTTAGTCTGAAAAATAGCCTATATTTAAAAAGATCGACCGCTGTTCGATTTCTTGGTGGCTCATCTGGAATCGTAGTACTCGACTGGGCAATATACACCCACACCACCCCCCTGCCACCCCCTCCCCCACCGAGTACTGAATACTCTCTAATTTAGAGGTGAGCACAGAATACTCTTTCATGTTAGACCCGAGTACTGAATACTATTTAACATGGATAGTACGAAGGTGTTTGTGTGTGTGGGTGGGGGTGAGGGGGGGGGGGGGGGGAGGAGGTGATGTGGTAACAGCCCCACTGGTATGTTAATGCTTTTTATCTATTAAAAACAAAAAAATGGCAAGCACCATAAGCAGCCATATTTAACGTCAAAATATTTTTAAAAAAAAGCTGCAGTCCAATTTGTCTGGTAATCTCTCACCGGCCTACCCACAACCACCACCAATGATGTACACTTCAAGATTGCCGTGTTTCCCTTTAATTACAAAAGATCTATTTCAAAAGATTGAATGAAACGATAAATCGATTCCCCAAAGGCAGTTTTTCAGTTTCAGATACGCAAATGGAAACTTTCTTTTTTACATAGACCATCTAGATGAAGGGCTTATCATTTTTTAATACAACTGAACTAAAGAATGAATAATACAATATGTTATTTATATTATATTTATAAGATAAACCTCTATTACATACTACAACTACAATAATATGTCATATATGGCCTAAAATGTGTTAAAATAATGTAAAAATCCTTTCAAACAAACAAGCAAATTACTTCAATCTTATGCCAGATATTGTATGGCAAACCAAGTTTTTTGAATGTGAGGAGTATGACATTGTATAAATTTGGTGTGTTTGTTAACAGCTTTACACAGTAAAGTCTATGTGGTATTTTCAGAAAATAAAAAGACGAACTGTTTTCTCTCGCGTTCTTTCGGAACCAAACACACCATGATTGTGCAAAATTTCGAAAGATTTTCAGAAAGGAAGTATTCATATTAATATATGTTATTTTGTTCTGTTCCGATATTTTTGATGCGAAATCGCAGATTACAAAAGCTTCAAATCGCGGGTTAAAAAGATACTGTTTTCTGCTTATAAAAATGTCAAAATGCAGGATTTGGCTTCCTTCTAAAAAAGATCACGTGGGGGCATGCCCCCGGACCGACTTAGACCTTGTGCCTACACACTGATTTAGCCACAGCTACTCCCCTGTGGGTAGATGACGAATGTTATTGAATGTTGTTTAACGGCTCATCAACACAGTATAGGTTATTCAGAGCCGCCCCAGAGAAAGGGGAAGGATACATAGGAATCCGGGAACCTGCCCTCTTATTATCGAATAGATTCCTATGGTTCTTTAACGTGCTCGGAGGATAGACCGTTACAAGGGACCGCCCGGTTTACGTCCCCATCCGACGGGCGAGGCTAAGGGAAAGTGTCTTGCCCAAGAACATACCGACAGAACTCAGTGGCACGGGTAGATGACGATGACTTCAAATTTCATGCACATTATTCAATCTCTATCTCTTGTTATTTCAGAGAAGGTTTATTGAAGATACTTTCAATATAACGAAGGTTTACAAAACAATCTTGTCTGTAACAAACACAAGTCAAGCGGGCGTTACTATAACATAATTGTTTTCTTGAATAAAATGTATAAACTTCCATTACTGCTAGGGGTATATTTACATTTTATATACATTAACATTGTTTTCTCTAAAAGTGAAAAGAAAAATGGTAACACTTGTATTCTTTTTTAATTAAATACAAGGAGATAATCAAAATATGCAAAACGATAACATGTTCGACTCGGTACTGTCGGTCAAAAAGTAAATCGTGCGTCAGAGACCATCTACAGGTGCGTATTCGGTGAAGGAGTAATACTGAATGCACATTAATCCGAAAAATAGCCTATACTTAAAAAGATCGACCGCTGTTCGATTTCTTCGTGTGCGCTTTGATGGCTCATCTGGAATCGTAGTACTCGCTAGACAATATATACCCACACCACCCCCTGCCACCTTCCCCCTCACCCCTTTGTACTGAATACTAATTTAGAGCTGAGTGCTGAATACTCCTTAATTTTAGAACCGAGTACTGAAAACTATTTAACATGGATAGCACGAAGGGGTGTGATGGGGTGCGGGGAGGGGTGTGGTAACAGCCCCACTGGTATGTTAATGCTATTTATCTAAAAAAATAAATATTTGGCAAGCACCTTATGCAGCCATATTTAACGTCAAAAATATTTAAAGCAAAACTGCAGTCCAGTTTGTCTGGTTATCTCTCACCGGCCACCCACAACCACCACCCACCCATTCCACACGTCAACAAATAAAGCGGATCTGGTCAGGTATAGGTGTCTCATTGGAGTCTGGGAAACTGCCCTACTCCTGCTTTTGGTTATTAAACAGGTTCGGAGAATAGACTTCGATACATAAACTTCGGATAGGGGATTTATGTCCCCTTCCGATTGATGAGGCTAAAGGGAATGCCGAACACACTGAGGAAACTCAGTGGCGCTTATTAACTAAACATTTATTAAATACTACAACTGCAGCAAATTACTTCAATCTTATGCCAGATATTGTATGGCAAACCAAGTTTTTTGAATGTACGCAGCAGTATGACATTGTATACATTTGGTGTTTTTGTTAACAGCTTTACACAGTATAGTCTCTGTGAGAAATAATTATGTTCAATTTGTTTCTTTCAAACGGATTGCCTAACTGGTCACCATCAGACCGACACAGCTCAAGCGGTATATGCAGTAATTAAGTTATGATACACTCTAACACACAAGGCCAAAGCAAAAATAACCGCGATTCTGATTAAGGCCTAATTAAATTAATATATTTCCTGGAGTTTATAATCTTGCGATCACAGTATAGTCACCCTTTTTGGTTAAAACCAAATGTCTTTCATGGTTGCATTGGTATTTGAAGAACGAAGCGCATCTCGAGATCAGATGATGTGTCTCTGAAATGAACAAAAATAGTTTTTAAAAAGGACGGCGGTGAAAAATATATAAGCAATATGATATGCATGGAATTTCATATGAATCAACATAGTGTCCTGTTATTTTTAAAGGGATTTTAACTTGGGCTGTCCTATATATAGGTAAATTGACATCACAGAGACACGTTCACGTTGTACCATCAACTTGTATGGGTTTTGTTTGATAAATAGAATCACACAAATTAATTCTTTAGCAAACATTATTTGATGCTCGACAAGCCGTCGCATTGTATCTTTTTGCCAACTCGTTTAATGAATTCTATAATAAATCAGCACTCTGACATGTAAGATCAGCTATTATATCCGCCAAGAAATAAATCTTTAATCATTATTCTCCCATTACCGCTAAAATCAATAAAATATTTTTTGAAGGATGTCATACATAGAATGAAATATCGAAATGTTCATGTCATGCCCTGTACCAGCCTTCGCCCAAATATCAGGTCTTGGGCAGATATTGGCATCTGAGGGCAATACAGGATGTGATATGAAATGCCCATATATTATTCTCCTCTATACATATGGTATATCTGTTTATATATCTTTCAATATAAGCATGTTTTGGTTAGGCCAAAAAGAAAAATAGATGTGTGTTTCCAGTTGCCTGACCGACCCTATTTTTGAATGACCAACCCTAAAATGTTAGTGCCAAATTATTAAAAAAAAAAAATCAATTTGTTGTGAAGGACGGTTTATCACATAGCTTACATCATGGAAGTGAAACATTAACACCATTCTATATTTTCTTTAATCCACTGGACACTGGTGTTATAACTGTGTAAATTATTACTGAATGTTATACGATATGTACAGAGTTGAATGTTTTTCTTTCATGTAAACAATACAAGGCTAATACACTATTTAGCTAATTAGTAAAATGCATGTTAAACTAATGTCAATTTTAATGTATCCTTTTATTTGTAAAAGGATCTGATAATTTAACTGGGGTTGTCTTATATCGAGGTAAACTGACAACATCCATGGCTTTTTCTAGGTGTCTCACGGGGCCGAAAAATGGACCCGTTCCAAATGTAAAATAGTGTCTTTTTTCCCCAATTATTGAGAATAAAAATCCCATCTCAAAAAAATAAATATATATATATATATATATATATTTTACATGTACATTGTACTGATACATCCCTTATGTTACATATTATTATGATGTAATAGTGTTCCTAATAATACTAATACCTTTTAGGCTTTTACCTCGCCCTAACTTACAAAATGTTGACGTAAACAATTCTCAATTGGCAATTTTATCGATGAAAAAAATTCCCAATTTGGTCGTTTTTACAATAGAAATTTCCCAAATTTACAAGGGCCCTTTTCCCCAAAATACCTGGTAAAAGTCCTGACATCACATAGCAACTTTCAACTTGTATCATCAACTTGTATCCATGGCTTTCTTTGATAAAAAGAATAAACACAAAAAAACAACAAATATTTAAATTTATAAAAGGCTTGTTAAAGTATCCCATTGAGCTGGGACAATAGTTAGACAAAAAAAAAATACCTGTGTTTACTGTAACCTAACGGACTACCTCTATAACCTTTGTATACTGTAACCTAACGGACTACCTTTATAACCTGTGTTTACTGTAACCTAACGGACTACCTTTATAACCTGTGTTTACTGTAACCTAACGGACTACCTTTATAACACTCACATTTTATTAATGAGAATAAAAATATCTAAACAAAACAGATTTCAAATAAATCGGTATCTAATTGTTCTCAAGCCTAAAATCCTCATTTACTGTATAGAAATCAAAAATTATGTTAAAGAACCATAGAAATACATTCGATACTGTCAGGGGCGTAGCTGGTCTTTTTGAAGCTTCAATCCCGCTTAATATCTGAGCGCTGTAGTGGGGTCGGGGGGGGGGGGGGCAACATTTTGATAAATAGCGTGCTTCTGGCGCATTCTGGTGCATTTTCGAGATTACACAGACTAATCTGCAGGCCCAGGCAGTGCCTTAGCGCAGCTACGCCACTGACTGTAGTACGATTAATCTAAAGTACGGTCCCTAATTTCCCTCTCTGGAGTGTCTCGAAAAATTAATATTCAATAGTAAGAGTAACAGCTAGTTAAGGTATGTTTTTTGAATACCCCTCTCTGGGGTGGCTCGAAATATTGATATACAATTAATTAGCTTTAGCTTACACAGGGCTAGACTCAGTCTCAGAGCTGAAACTTGGAGATGCCACCTTTAATTATTTGTTTACATCAACAAAGCTGTCTCTAATCCAGGTGAACTTGACATGATGTCGTACAGAACTGATGAGTCACGAGTCACTGAGTCATGACCTTGATTTATGATTAATCTTGGTCAACTGTAGACGGCAGCTGTTCTACAAGTATGTTTACATCATCCAACCATAACAACAGTTTACACATGAACAGTCTGTCTTTTTGCTCATTAAATCCTGGAATTGTTAATTATTGACGTGCAATTATCCATTCAACGCATGTCACAACAACACATCAACAGCCGACTAGTTACGGTTTATTGATTTTAAGCGTCCACAGATGCGGCTGGTTTTTACCGTAAATATCCTAAAAAGTGTTTAAACTACTGTACATCTGATTTACTGGCATTTGATCTGGGGACAGGAAATAATTATGTCCGGGAGTAGAAAATATTCATGTTTTACGTTTCCATTGTTGCTTTTTAGTTTTGCTTATTTATCGTGTAGCCGCCATTTCGAATATGAATGTTTTGACAAACAAAAAGGGGTGATCATCTTTCAAAACAGTCTCAAAAACTGCGTAGTATGAATTTTGCCGAAATCTTCAAGAAATGTAGTAGAGATACTGATCTATCATTCCTGTTAATTTAAGCCAAATTAGTGACGACCTATTAGTGACGGACCTATAATTAGTGACCGTTTTGAGAAATCGGTAATTTTGGAGTTACAAACAATAAATTTCCGATCTTCACATTTGAACCGCGGTTTGGACTATGCTATATATGCCAAAAGTGGTCAAAACGATTTTAAGGAGGATGTTTAACTTATAAACTTACTAACCTTTTTGTGTTTGTGATGTCGTTTGCATTTTTTTTTACTTTTGCCTTTTCGTTTGTCTGTTTGCGTGTTTGTTTTTTGTGTTTTGTGGTTGACTGTCGTCCTTGAATGCTGCTTTCCCTGTCCGATATTTTTATCCTTTTTTACTTAATTCATTGTCTATGTTATTTTTAAAAGACAACTGTAATTTCCGCGTAACAGCACGTGAGTGCAAATTGGGACTACTTCGTGCTAAAACACTTGAAATTCAAAAGTAGTTATGCGGCATATCCACGAGAAAAGCTTAGGCTGCTTCTGGCCTGATACAGATTATATTAATACGTTATTTCATTTAACTTCCGGCAGTTTAAATAGAATACATCGTTATTTAATCTAATTGTACAAATGTTTATCAATATAATCCTGAATGTAAGCAATTATAAGCGAACAGGACTGTCCCTACCTATAAACAGTTGCTGGATGCGGACACATAATATACCATAGTTAACTTTTAAAAACACATATTAATAGCTAGCGAGTGTATACCAACACTTATAGTTTTGAATTTATTCATTTTTTCGTTCGTTCGCTCATTTTCATTCATTCATTCTTTCTTTCTTTCTCTTTATTTCTTTCTGTCCTTCTTCATTTCTTTCTTTCTTTTTTTCTGCATCCTTGGACATTAATGATATATAAAGAGCGAATGATATATAAAAAGCGGTACTTCCGACGTGACTCATTAATATTCACCAGGTAATACCATTTAAATATAGGGACTAGCTTTAAATATTTTAAAGTAAACTGGATATAACTCTAGGTACTGCACTACACATTAACGTGTATACCACACCTTAAATACTAGAAGGCCAAATGCCTTAAAGCTTTTAACTTAATTAAAGTTGTTGCAAACACTAATTGGGGAGCAGATCGAATAGTCCTCTTGCGACTTTACAGTTCTCTTATCAGATTCAAGCTGGACTACGACTCAATAGTATATGGGACTCGCAAGTCGTACTTGCAGATGCTCGATCCTATACATAATCAAGGATTACGACTTGCCTTGGGAGCCTTTCGTACATCACCAGCCGAAAGTCTATATGTTGAAGCCAATGAACCATCACTGTCTCATAGACGGGACACATTAGCCCTTTAGTATACCATTAAATTACAATCTAACCCTTCAAATCCAACTTTCGATACTATTTTTAATCCTAATTATGAACCTCTTTTTGATCGAAAACCGAAGGCCATTCGACCATTTGGTCTTCGTATTAAACCAAAATTAAGAGTCACTGAAATCGACCTAAATTTGATTGCAAAGTACAAAGTACCACAAATTCCACCGTGGACTTTGGAAACACCAACAATTATTTTTGGTCTTTGTAATAGTAACAAATCCAGTACAGACCCTACTGTCTTTCAAAGCAAATTAGCAAATTTAATGAAATTAAATCGAAATACAGTAACTTTCAACATATATACACAGATGGTTCTAAAGATGGAGACAAGGTAGCTGCAGCAGCTGTTGTTCACAAACATAGCATAAAGAGCTGCCTGCCTGACAAGGCCTCTATCTTCTCAGCTGAGCTTAAGGCATATGAACTTGCCTTAAGTTTTATTCAGGAATCTGATGATGACCATTTCGTAATCTTTTTGAATTCCCTTTCATCTCTTCAAGCAGTAATATGAAACATGATAATCCAGTTGTGCTTCAACTTTTAGAAAGTACAATTCTCTTATAGTTGATAATGGTATTATTTTTTGCTGGCTTCGAAGCCATGTAGGAATACGTGGTAATGATAGAGATGATAGTGCTGCTAAGGAAGCATTAGGTTTACATATATCTAATACCAAATTACCTTATACTTATTTTAAAAGTTGTATCAACACATATATTCGTAATTCTTGGCAAGCCGCTTGGGACTTGTCGGTGAACAATAAACTCCATTCCATTAAACCGTTACTCGGAGAATGGCGTCCTTCTAGTAGACCCATTCGTCGAGAGGAAGTTGTTCTAGCCAGGGTCAGGATAGGGCATACACGCTGTACTCATTCATATTTATTACAAGATGAGCAGTTGCCAGAATGTATACCCTGTTTTGCACCGTTAACGGTCAAACATATCTTGTTAGAATGTGTAGACGTTGATCCTATGCGACAAAAATACTACACAGTTAATACTTTGAAAGAGTTATTTGATACTATAGATTTTAGTCTTGTTTTAGATTTCCTTAAAGAAATCAGACTTTATGACCGTTCCAAGGCGGTAGCCCTATTGTCAACCCTTCTGTGTTTGTGATGTCGTTTGTATTTTTTATTACTTTTGTCTTTTCGTTTGTCTGTTTGCGTGTTTGTTTATGTGTTTTGTGGTTGACTGTTGTCCTTGAATGCTGCTTTCCCTGTCCGATATTTTTATTCTTTTTTATAAATCAATATAATATTTTCCTATATATATATTAACTTGTTAACAAGCCCGTTCGCGGGCATTTGCTGGTTAACATATATACATATTTTATATTGCTACCATATCATCCTTATTTGTAGATAGTTTTATCTTTATACGTTTACAATATTTTTAATTACTACTTCATTCTTTCATGACTCATCGGTTTTTGCGCACAAAGTGACCTATTTATGTGTCGACGTGCCATAAAACACCATTCATTCATTCATTCAATTCATATTTATAAACAGCCAAATGTAACTGGACTTTTGAAAAATAAAGATCGTTAGGCTATTTATAGTGACATCTCAGCTCTAGAAAACCTTGAATTTATTTTTGGAGCTGTTTAATGACTGTGCTTCTATGAATGAAATCTGATCAATAGGGAAAATTATATTCATCTAAAAACAAATGTGTGCAATTTTATAACTACATGCTATTTGTATAATACAAATATCAAAATAAATATGGTGGTCTTCGACTCTGAAACTGAACGATACATGTATTTGTAACTTTCAAAGACACATCTTAATGTTCGGTTTTGTAACACTTAGTCTGTAAAACGACCGCTTTTATTTACTTTTAATATAAGTTTCATAGTGTTTATTTATCTTTTAATAAAAGTCAAGCCCGAAGCAAAACTTTGTAAATCCACGCAAGAGATGAGCCTTTCTTGAAGTATCAATAAAATGATTAATTTCAAAAAAATTAATACCCCCATTCGTATGTATGTATAGGGCTTAACTTCGATTTTAAAACTATTTTCTTTTATAGTGCTTCCTTTGTAAACTTTCACGCCTCTCACCGTTGAGGTTTTGAATCCCAATGGGAGCTTAACTTGTGAGAAAGTGTCGATTCTTACGGATGGTGGGAGGTTTACAGTACTGATTATATCCAGGAAAAATGGTTTGGTCTGCCTATACGATTAAAAATCGACCGTCATATATAGCTTAACATGTACTAAATATGACGTAAACACGATTCAAACAAACAAACGAATATCACGATGGCGTCCATATGTAGTATGCTCAATTTTAAAGTGCTGCCACTCTCGTATACCAAGCCTTAGACACGTGATATGATACTACCGTCGCACTCCATCCCCAGGTCACAGTATACTGACAACGGGACGACCCATCCTAGAAATACCCTTTACATGCTGAACGTCAAGCAAGTGAGCTACTATCACTAACACTTTTATGAAGTCTTTGTATAAACCGGCCGGGTACTGAACCCACGACCTCCTGCATGCAAGGGCGAACGCTCGTCCACTAGGCCAAGCCACGGTGTACCCGCATCGTTATTTAAGCGTGATGAAAAACAAACTATTCACTTATTTTTACTAAAAGACGAAGTAAACTAAAATACCCAGTTAAAGGCACACTTGACGTAACTAAGGTATATATGGAGAATCAATTAATAACAGTCTGAATGTGAGCATTAATAATAGGTCAGTGAAATTAACGAAACACACCAGAAAAAATTGCAACATAATATGTTTCCATAGTTTCTAAAACGACATAAAAAATAGAAGATCAAAATCAAAAATAAAACAAAATTGCTTCCATAGAAAAACTTTAATGTGTCCATCGAAATTCGGATAAATTGTGTTATCCGGTTACTATTCCAGATACTTTTGCTTTTTCGTGCTACTACTATTTAGACATGCAAACTGTTACAAAACCAGTGACGCATGTTGTTGTTTTCCTTTCATAAATTTAAAAAGTAAAATATTTCCAATGGATTTATATTGTCCCAGATCAATACCTGGTGGGCGGGACTTGAGGATCATCGATTCAAAGGGCCCTCGGTTTCATGTGTTTCAAGTCCCAAATGCCTGGTTTTGATCTCGCACAATATAAAACCGCTGGAAATATTTCATTTCTTATCTGACATTGATTTTTATATATTTAATGCCCACATTTACGAGAGATTGAACATAATACAAACAAATTCTCACAACTTACACAACTTACATTGCATGCCCATCTCTCAACACCAAACAAAGAAAATATACAGCTTTATCCTGCTTTTTAACAAGTTCAACATTATCTTTGTTTTGGATTTTTTCTTACCTTTAAAACCGTTTAAAATGACGTCCTAACGGTTGAAGGATGTGACAACAGAGGTCTTGGTAGTAATTTAAAAAAAACTCAATAACCAATCAGCACTGAGTATTTTAACATATGACGTCCTCCAAAGTAGGAACTATATTATGGAAAACCTTTAGCAACACAATGAGGATTTTTCATTTAAATCTAAAAAGAATATGCGTTTCATCCTTGGTTGTTCACCACCTCGTTTCACATAAATCTGTACTGATGGTAAACAAATTGCCAATTACATAGAACGGTCATGCCATATATAATGGCATGCCATATACAATGTTAGCTATTGTAATAATGTTTGTATTTTGTCTATCTATCTGTCCGTCATCTGTTAACATTCATTTGCTTCGAACGACTTCTTCTCGGAAAGCGTTTGACCAATTTAGATCAACCTTCACATGGATGATTTTGAGTCAAATTAAGTTAATGTGACATCCAAGGTGACCACCGTAATGAAAAATAATCCAAAACTCTCATTAACCGATGCACATATCAAATGTGTTCCATTGAAGTTGCCGGGGATTAAAATGGTCCGTTCCCATGGGTCATATGTGAAGATATATAGCTATTTGAAAACTTTTAATACATATGGAATGTAGGAATTCGTGCGCATCGTCATTTGAATCATATATAGAAATGTGGGCCAGTGGATTTGTGCATGGAGAGAACTGTAACTAATGTTGTAATAACTTGTAGTTCAATCCATTTGCATATGTTTCAATGAATATTGTGATGTTGAATTGATGTATTGTAACATATCTGCAATAAAATATTATTAAACTAAGTGGATTTTTGCATGGAATGATGGGGGCAGCAACCTGCCTACCTATGCGACAGAAAAATTGCTTCCATAGAAAATGCGACAGCAACCTGCCTACAGTGAAAACTTGAGGCACGCTAAGATGGCAGGTTTTCATAGTTGGTGTGGCTTCCAAACGAAACCTCCTCCATAACGGATTTGGACAATCATCACTGGTAGATGTTTTCGGAACTGTGTGGTATTTATGGGTCTAAGAAGGGGTCCAGGGCCACAATTTACAGGTGGTATAAACATTTAATATTGGAAAATTAGACATAAAAGATGAACGTCATACGGGTCGGCCTAGGGCTGCAACCACTGCTGAAAGTATCTCTGCTGTACCAATGTGAATCAAAGAAGATGCAAGATGTACATTGAAAGATATAGCTATATTTGTTGGCATTTCATCGGCATCAGTTCATGAAATTCTTACCAAACATTTAAAGTTGAAGAGGATTTGTGCAAGAAGGGGCCCACATCATTCGACTGAAGTTCAAAAGGCAGCTAGATTGAAAATAGCCAGAAATCTTCTCATAAAATATAAAAATTGCTGTAATAAAAGAATTTCTGAGTTACTCACAGGTGATGAGATATAGGTGTTTTATTTTGAGCCCCAGCGTCGAGCCAATAACAAACCGGTGGCTAAAGAAAGGTCAAGAAAGACCAGTCGTAGCCAAATGTTCACGGAGTGCTAAAAAGGTGCTCTACTCAATATGTTTAATTATAGAGGTGCCATTGTTCAAATTCCTACTCCCCGTGCTCAATCTATTAACGGACACCTCTACTAAAACGTTGTATTGAAAAGGTTTTACAATTTCTATGAAAAGAATCCGATCCGCGACAGGATTGCGAGATATCTGTCATTTGCATGACAATACAGCAGCACACAAATCGATGGTCTACAATGTAAACGAATTTAATCAGCTTGGACAAAACCCAAAACTGGAGTGTCGAATTATAATTCATTTTACGCATATTCTAACATGGGCATTTTAAGAACGCGTGAAAAAACAATACTTTTACTCGGCACATATACATTATTACATGACCTGAACACCTGGATAGAGTTTTGATAAACGGTTTTGTAGTGAAGTTTTGTCGTTATTTGCGGGTTAATTTCTTTAAATAAAACATAAAAGTGCCGACTAAAAGTCTAGATTTATTCACGTATACTTAAAATACCGTAATAAAATATGCGTAAAATGCGTAAAATGAATTAAGAGTTGGTAACTCGTAAATCGACGCTTCGGCAATGATACCAATAAGGTGATATTTTGCCTGACCGGTTAAAGGGACACATGGCAATCTTGAGTTTTATTCAAACATTAAAATGTACTCCTCAATTTAGCTATCCTGCGACATTTTGACTTTAAAACTGCTTGAATATAAGTTAGTAATATGTAAAAATGATTTGGTTTGAATATTCTCACAATTACTATTAATGATTGAACAAATGCAAGTGAAGAGAAAAACTAACGGGACGCCGTGAGTTTTTAACAAATCAAGATTAACATGTGTCCCTTTAAGGCGTTTATACGTAGTAAATTGAGTTCGGATTCGCAAAATGTCTAAAAAGAATGAGAAAAATGGTCCTATAGAAATCACAGCACCCAAACACAATGACACCGTAGATCCACTTTGCACCACAAACAAAGAGCAAATTAACTATACAATAAAAACGACAATACACAACGGAAGATAGCGACTTTAATAAAGTCAATATTCTATTATCAAAACTGACAGCAATTGTTTAAGGAGTATGTCCTCTTTTGTGTTAACCCATTGAGATTGCATTTGAAAAAGAAAAAATATTAGAACTCAAATAATCTTGAATATTTGTTACATGAAACTTCCAGTTTAGTATGTTTAAACATGTATCTAGGCAGTGCTACCCTTGAATTATATATGCATACTCGATAACTATGTGAATTAGTCAAATACACATATGACCTTGAGTATGATATAAGCTTAGTATGGATCAATACACACGTTTTCATTATTCAAGTATAGCACGTGTCTAGGTAAATGTGTAAACATATTAAAATGCAAGTTACATGTAAACTTATTTAGGATTGTTTGAGTCGGAATGGAATTCCACAAAAGGGAGCATAATTCTTAAAAGTTGATATTTACATAATCGTATTAATTTTTTTTTATTTTAAATTATTTGAAAGGAAATACACCCATACAGTTAGCCAACATTTTTATCAATGTACTTGAATGTCATGATACGATTGTTATTTAGATACCGCATGCATTGACATATTACACCTTAACAAAACAAAACAAACAAAGGCGGTTGATTGTCTTGCACTAGCTATGCAGAATAAATTACAGTTTAACAAAATCGTTTGTTATACACCGAGTCTCGTATTTGCTTTAATAATATGATACAATTCTTTAGATCGTGATTATGTTATGATTATGTTTAACATCATAGACTTTTAAACATATACAATTCTTGACATAAATGACTGGCTATAAATGAATGGACGCTATTGTAATTTATAATTGTAATATAGTACTAACATTAAAGGTAACGATAAGTACAACCATAGGCTGTAATCTAGTAGGAGAAACCTTACCCCCTCCCCCAGGGGGGATTTTGTACACCCTATTTTCCTGAAAGCCCACTATGTGTAGAGCATTTTGGAACTTGTGTGCCATCTGAGCGTTGGGACTTTATCGTGTTACAGGGTGTAGAATACGTTACCTATAAAATAATAATTAATTTTACTGCATTTTGAAGACTAAAAATATATGGTAGAAAGGGTTTGTATTTTAAATTGTCTTCAATATTCATGCCTTTTATAATACAAACTTTCGTTTCACTTACTTTCTATACCTTGGATACCTGCATTACTAAACCTACGTTACCGTAATTTACGTTACCTTGTTTTATTAACTTTTTCAACGTAAGACATTAAGAACATTAATGATGTTACATCCGAAAATTAGTCCAAACCTTACAGATATCACAGACATACGTGCCCATGATGTTAATAATGTTTGGTTCTTGTAATGTCCGTTACATTGTGTGTTTTTAAATCATTTTCTATTTTCAGCATGTTAAAAGAAATAATAGAACAAATCATCCAATAAACTATTAAACTTTTATTGCAGCATTCCTTTAAACATAATTGATTGTAACAACTCATTTTGAACATTATTTATACTTTTTAAACTTCACAATTTCGTTTCATGTAATGTTTATACCTTTGATACCTGCGTTTTAAGTCTACGTTACCGTAATTTACGTTACCTTGTTGAATGAAGGTGTTTAGTTTAAGAAATTAGGAACATAAATATTTTATATTCGAAAATTATTTCAAACATCTTAGTTATAATAGACATACGTATCCATGATGATATTGAAGAATTTCCAACCGTTGACTCACATTACTGCCGAAAGGATAGCCAAAAGAAGTATTTTGACAAACAACTGACAGTTAGAAAAATGTATAATTTATACTGTGAAAAGTGTAAGCAGAGTGGGAGAAGTGCTAAAAAATACTGGCTATATGAAAATATGTTTAACACGGAATACAACATGGAATTTCACAAACCCAAAAAAGACTTGTGTTCCTTCTGTGAAATTTACAAAATGCTGGATGAAGAAGAACAACTTGGAAAAAGAGAAGCATACATTGCACATCAACTGAGAAAAGAAGATGTTAGAAACATGAAAAATGAAGATAAAGAAATGGTATGTAAAGATAAAAATATTCGCCTAATTAACTTTGACCTACAAAGGTGTTAATATCACCAAAAACGGAAATTGGTGAAGCATATTATAGTAGAAAACTTGCAACCTACGACTTCACAAGGTTTGACACAATTTCAAGACAAGCAGATTGTTACATGTGGTATGAAAGTGTCGCAAAGAGAGGCAGTAATGAAATAGCATCATGTCTGTTAAAATACAACGAACGCCTGGGGGAAGTCGAACATTTGATATATTATTCAGATAGCTGCACGGGCCAACAAAGAAATCTGCCATTCTCAAGCATGTGTCTGTACTCAGTACAGAACTTTCCCATCAAGAGAATTACTCATACTTATTTTGAACGAGGACATTCGCAGATGGAAGGAGACTATGTCCATGTTATAACTGAAAAGCACACAAAGAAATGCGAAATGTTTGCACCATCGGATTGGATAAGTGCAGTACGAAACAGCAAAGTTTTTCAAATCCCAGGTATAATGTCACTGAAGTGTCAAATTCGGAAATTGTAGATTTTCAAAAATTTCGCATCGAACACTATTTCCAATAGAACAACCAGCATAGATGGAGAGAAAGTTCAATGGATGAAAATACGGAGTTTCAAATACTTAAAGGAGGAGCCGAACAAAATTTACTTTCGCTATGATAGCAAATCAGAGTTTAAATGCTTCGAAATAGCTAGAGACAATCTTAGAGAAATGGCAATGAAACCTGTTAAAGACTTTAAATTTACGCGAGATAACCATTCAGAAATACCAATAGCTTCTGCAGAATACAAAGACCTTGTTCATTTGTGCAACGCAAAGGTGATTCCGAGTGTATATCACTCGTTTTTATAAAGAATTGTCGCACAGCAGCATGTCCACAAGACTTCCAAAACCAAACGAGTCTGATTGCTCGGATGACTAATGTATGGAATGATTAATGTGACATAACCCAGGACTCAAGACTAATAATGTACCTAATGAAACATGCGTAGTTAATAAACTTACTAATCATAATGTAGCCTTGAAAGGGCTATACAAGCATAGAATCAACTGTAATATTTGTTAATGTTTGTTCATAAATTGTTTAATTTTCTGTTCATTAGTTAATACGCATTAAAGTTCTCTGTTATTAAATGTTATTTTGTTAAAATTAAAGTATAAAACATCTTTGGATGTCACATTATCCATTACTGGTAAAATAAAAGACACTTACAGTGGTCTGTTTTATAACATTTCAAAAGGTCGTAACTGACAGATACAACTTTTTTGATGAAAATATTCCTTTCCGATTACTTAATAACATAAGGTCGTAAGTGCAATTTCTCTGATTACAAAGTCAAAATTGAAATTTTATAATGAGAAATACTATATTTTAAAAGCGAGCAACTACAGCTTATGTCACAATAGAATATTTACAGTATTAACACAATTTATAATGTCAGTCAGTTTTTTTCACTTTGCGGAAAACTATGATATTTTACTTACGAACTTATAATTCTAGACCACCGAAATGAAAATATGTACAGCAATATCTACGAAAGGAAAAGGTGTTAGAGCTGTTCCACCCACCGTCCTCTCCAGACTTGAGCCCACGCGACTTTTTTCTCTTTCCAAGACTGAAGAAACTGCGTTCAGGTCGTGTCGATTTGCGACCAGAAATGCTCTTGGTTCTGCCATTTTCCAGTGACTTAAGGTTATTCAAGACATATAAAAAGATCGGACAGGGAAAGTAGCATTCAAGGAGGACAGTCAACCACAAAACACAGAAACAAATACGCAAACAGACAAACAAGAAGGCAAAAGTAATAAAAAAAGCAAACGACATCACAAACACAAAATAGTTGACAATAGGGCTACCGCATTGGAACAGTCAGTGGCAAAGTAGGCCACTGGGGGTTTAAAACGGTTCTAGGGTGCACCAAACCTCACACTTACCCTACTGTCATCCCATTTAAGCAGGACATTGAAATAAAGAAATCCCCGCAATGATCTAATCTCTAACCAACAAGGCAGCATCAATAGGCAATATAAGTAAAACACAAATATGCTCGTGTAAATATAAATACAAAACGAACAATAGCCTAGAAAGCCACAATGAAGGTACTCAATGACTTGGCAGAAGCCGGAGCAACAAGAGAATAAACCATTAAGGGCACGACAAAAAAGATCATAGACAAACATCAAACGCCACCGTCCCAATCGGCTTTAGGTAGGCGTCATCATAGGGTCCACAGCCTGTCCGGTCATCGTACAATTAAAGAGGAAAGCACAGTGGCGAACTGTAAAAGGGTCCACCACCAAGCATGCAGTACGTTGCAAAATGATAGGGTCATAACCTCTTTTGATAAACTTATTAACAAGTTAAACAAAGATAGTATGAACGTGATCATGACCAAGAATTTTACGAACTTCATAAATCACAGCACCATAGAAGTCAGGCTGTGATAGTCCTTGTCGCAGAAGAGTCCTTAAATTGCTTCTATATTTGGAAAGAAGATCAGGGTTACGATAATAACATTTTGCAAAGATTTTACGAAGTTTATGGTAACGGTAACCCTGATTGAGTAGCTTTTTAGTTATACAAAGATTACGAATATTAAAGTCCTCAACTCGAGTACAAGCTCTTGAAAAACGAATAAGTTGAGACACATACACCCCATAAGAAGTTGCTCGGGGAACATCCCCATCCAAGTGGGGGTAATTAACAATGTCAAAATTAAAATCATCTCTCTTGTTATAGATTTCGCTAATTATTTCAACATTTTCAATCGAGAGATCTAAATCAAGAAAAGAAGCGTTATTATCAGATATATTAGCGTTATTAAGCTGAAGTTCTTTAGGATAAATATTATTAACCATTACTTAGTTGGAAAGAAAGGGTTGTCAATGTTCAATATGTCATCAAGTTGAGGAATATGCTGGAGCCTTTCAACAATGGATTTTACGGTTACAATAATGTGTGTCGGTCAAGGGAGAATACTTTGAAGGACTGCACTAAAATAGTTTTAGATCTGAATAAAGTTTTTCAAATTATTAGCTGCGTCTCAAAGATTTCTGATTTGTCCCTCGTACAAAAATAGAAGACACTTGGGTACAAGAGATGGATGATTGCTTTTGGGGTTAGTATGTTAAAGGTCATGATTGCCATAACCGTATATGGAAATACATTACGCATTCCGCGAGATATCTTCGAAATCATAAACATAAAACTTCATCGGTACATTCCACTTGGTGAGAGGAGGAACGGTCAAATGCCATGACCTTAAAGGGAAAAAGGCGTGCCGTGCGATAACTTCAAACCATAACACACGCACACCCATGAAACTTCATTGTAGTTGCATTGCTCTTGGTAAGAGGAGGAATCCCTATTTGTGGTGGTGTCAGTAGGTCAAATGTTACCATGACCTTGTATGGAAATATGCATTCTGCACGATAAATTCAACACCATAACACTCACCCTCATGCCCATCAAAGAAACATTACCCTTGGTAATAGAAGGCACTCTGCTAATGTTGGGTCCACTAGGTCAAAAGTCAAGGTCTACATGACATTATACGGAAATACACATTCCGTGTGATAGCTTCGAAATCATAACACTGACATGAAACTTAATACGTACACTGCCCTTTTCGCGAAAACCCCTATTATTTGTGGTTTTATTAGGTCAAAGATCAAGGTCGCCATGACCTTATGTGAAAATACGTATTCCGTGTTAGAAATTCGAAACAACAGTAACTTCATATGTGCATTTGTCCTGGGTCGCCTTGACCTTATATGAAAATATGCAAACAAAGCAATAACTCCGAGCATTGCTCTAGGTGAGATGATAGACCTATTGTTTTTGGGGGTTAGAATGTTAAAGGTCAAGGTTTCCATAACCTTATATAGAGAATATTGTAAGGGTCATGGCCTTGCCCCAGATATATATGTCTGAATCAAATATGTATAAAAAAAAGACTGACTATTAGATGAAAGCTAATGGGTATGAAGTAACCAAATATTACCTTGTGTTGAGTTGTTCGTTCAGGTTGTTTCGCACACAATGTTTATCCATATTTGAAGGTAATTATCACAGTAAATGTATGTTATTTATTGTAGTCATCAGTTCAGATCTATTCTCCCATCAATCATTTATCCGCAGGTAATATCCATTATCACTGTTATTCTGCATTTACTTAGCAGTTGTTAATTATTTGCACTGCACATTCCTGACAAAAGATTCATGGAGGTCGCCATTTTGTACTTCTCCGGTCAGTTCAATTCAATTGATTAAAACTTCTGCCTGGACAATGATACGCTAATTTAATGCTACGTAACCTTCTCCAAATAAAGGAATAGTATTTCAGTGTAAATTAATTGTTCTTGTTCATTTTATATTTGTTAAATGAGATAGCTTTTAGGGACTAATTCCTTTAGCAAAATGGCGTAGTTAAATCACTACCCTGACATCCTGTATAATGTTGAATGCTGTATTATTGCTGACGCATGCACATATTCCATGTTATGGACACATTTAGACATAATTGTAAAACTTAATTATTGTGTATTTGTTAAAGTTATTTTGCTTATATGTATTACAAATGTGATTATGATGTGTCAGGACCGCATTGCATCCTTACAAATATTTCAGATAAATGTCCTTTCATTGGTTGATGGTACTCCTGACGAGCATCGATTGGTTGAATATCCTGTCGTCAGGATCAACCACTATAAATACTGAGCTAACAAGGTGAATGTCAGCAGTTGCACTTGCGGCAAAATTCAAAACAAACTTCTGTCAAATTCCAAAACTGCCAAAAAGCCTTTAATAAAGGTATTTTAGATCTTTTATTAAACAGACAGCTTATTAGCTTTTTAAATTATAAGTAATAAACAGATTAAGCAGTTTATTAGATATTTAATTACAATAAAAGTGCAACTGTATAAAACATGCAACTGGTTGTTTAAATTGAATAGAAAAAGCTTAGTAGTTGAATAAATCGACACTGAGCTAATACATCAGTATATATAAGACAAAGTTGTTGTTCCTATTTAAAAGTTCCAATTTAAATAAATCATTTAAACTTAACTCAGTGAGCCACAGGGCTTACATTTGGTGTCAAAGAAGTGCGATATAAACTTTTTTAAGCATATCGAGTGATTGAACCGCGCTAGGAATTAAGTTAACGCTTTGGCATAGGTATACTTTAAGGGTAAGCTTATTCCCTTGTTTATTATTACACAAATAAGCACCTGTACATACAATCATGACTGATTCACCTGTTCATGAAGTGACCTTCAGGAACTATGCAGACACGGAAGATCATGGATGATCTTCCTGCTGGCGATGGCTACAAATCTGATAGATCTGCACATGGTGACTCAGATAATGAAGGAGCGGATGAACAGGTTGCTGAAATTAGCCAGCAACAACACAGTCCACATAATCTGAGTTATTGTCACTTTACCAAATGTGTTGTAAATCTTAATACAAGTCCAGTTACCAGCTACCGAATCGAACTTCCGTGTATGTGGCGCGTGCCTGTGACGTAGGTTGCTACCATTGGTCCTGCACCCATCAGCCATGGCATCAAACCAGACACCAATGATGGATCTGAGAGTTTTGAGCAATACATTTCACACTTTCAGGATTGCTCTGAACTGTCTGGTTGTGAGTTTAAGACCAAGGTTCTTGTATTAGCAGAACGTCTGCGAGGCCTTGCCAGTACATTTTACATGAGCCTTGACGCTTTACAACAGCGCGATTACAATTCTCTTGTAAATCGATTACAAGATCGGTTTGGAAGTAGCAAACATCAGAGCAAGTGGCTTAGCAAATTAGATGCTAGAAAGCCTCAGAAAGGTGAGAGTATTGTTTCTCTTTGAGATAATCTGAGGCAATTAGCTCAAAAGGCATATGCTGATCTGCCCTTAACCAGCTGTATAAACTTATATCTGTAGATATGAAATGCAGATGTGTTGACAAAAACTGTAAAACGGTTACCGAGGCCGTAAACGTTATTGAACGTTATGAATCCATACTAGGTGAGACTCATTACCAAAATGTCATAAATGTTGGTGGTACTGCTGATTTGACGGAGTCAGAAACTCTGTCATTTTGCAATTCATGCAGAAGATTGATGCAAGGTTTCAGAAACTGGAGAGCATGCAAGCAGCCACAGCTCAGAGGGCCCATGCCCCCAAACGACTAGGCGAAAACTGTTTCAATTGTGATTCTCCATATCACTTCTACAGGTTGTGTCCAAACAATGACCCATCGCGCTACCAGAACCTACACACGGGTGGTATCAACCAAAGAGGCCAACAAACTAAAGGCTATGGTCAAGGTTATCCTCACCGCAATAGAACATTTGGGAATCAACAGACTGAAAATAGGTCTGAGACACCCATTATCCTATTGCAACAGACCCAGGGAAACGAGCAGCAGTTGACTCTGTAGATCAGCTGTTCAAATCAACAGACCTACAAACAAAGCAAAAATACATGAGGCTAACTCTGCTAGGGTAGGAACCTCTTTAAATAAATGGTACAATGGGTTGTATGCAACCGGAAAGACAGGGTCTAATTCAGCAAACTTCTTGATTGATTGTGGTGCAACAGCCTCTTTAATGTAAAGAAAGAAGTTTGATGACATCAAGAATCGTCATAAGCTAACCAATGTCAGTTTCACATTAAACGATGTAAATGGCAACCCGATGACTGTTCTTGGTAAAACTAATATATTAGTTAAATTTGGGCCTGAAAGCTTCGACCTACCTGTATAATGTGTCGAATGCAAACAGAAGGTATTTTAGGCCAAAACCTTCTGAAAGCCCATGTTGACAGTATAAACTACAAACAGTGCTGCCTAGTTATGGCAAAGACAAGTGTCCCATTATGGACAGGTGGCGGTCCTGCCCATGTGTGTCGGGTAGAAGTCCGAGACATGCGAGAACGTGCCGGTACACTCTCGCATGTGGCTACCTGTAGATATTCCACAGGCTGAACATTTGGCTGGCTGTGGGTATGTTGAACCGTCATTTGATGTGGTGGCCAAAAATGAGATATGTATGATGCGAGGCACCATAAACATGAAGTCTACAGAAAAGGTTGTCAATGTCATTAACTTTGTGACAATCCCGTCACTTTACATAGGAAACTGAACCTTGGCAGTTGTTAGTCCTTTTATGATAGCGATATGCCTTCAGGGCGTATTGCTAGAATACATTGCTAGAATACGCAGCAATACAGACATCACTTCATCTGCTACCGTTCCAGAACACCTTAGCAACCTGTATGAAAGAAGCAATTTACATCTTGATGATAACGATAAAGAAAAAGTCGCAGACCTCCTTTTTAGATACATTCTCAAAGTCCATTACAGATATAGGTCATATTGATCTTGTGCAGCATACAATTAATACTAAAGATACTGCACCTGTACGACAACCTCCACGTCGGCTTCCATTGGGGGGGAAAACATGTAGAAAAAGAGGGGATTGAGAACATGCTAAAGCGTGGAGTAATAGAGCCACCTAATAGTGCTTGGGCCTCTCCCGTGGTGCTGATCACCAAGAAAGATGGCACTCGTCGTTTCTGCGTCGACTATCATCGGCTCAATGATTTGACAGCATATCCCCCGCCAAGAGTGGATGAGTGTCTGGACTCACTCTCAGATGTTAATTTTATAGTTCATTAGACTTGAATTCAGGATTCTTGCAGGTAGAAATGGCACCCCAAGATAAAGAAAAGACAGCATTCGGTACTTGTATGGGTCTGTTTGAGTTCACTGTCATGAGCTTTGGGTTGGCTAATTCTCCATCAACATTTGAGCGTCTCGTAGAAAATGTGCTAAGAGGCCTTCAATGGGAAGAATGCCTTTTATGCATGGATGATATTATTGTTCGATGTAAAACAATCGATGATGGTATCAAACGTCTCAAGCACATTTTTGAGAGATTGCAAGAAGGTAATCTGAAGCTTAAACCTTTCAAATGTATCTTGTTTCAGACCACTGTGACATTTCTAGGTCACATTGTGTCTGAGACTGGAATATCAACCGACCCAGCAAAAATTGAATCCGTCAAGACCACCAAGAAATGCTAAAGAAATCAAAAACTGTCTTAGGTTTTGCTCCTACTAAAACGGTCTATGATAAGAGAGATGATTTCAATTTTAACATCGTTAACTATCCACACCTGGATGGAGATGTACCTCGTGCTACCTCATATGGGATGTATATCTCCCAGCTCATTCGATTTGCTAGAGCGTGTAATGATGTTATAGACTTCAATGATCGAACTCAAGTTATTACAAGTAAACTTCTTCCGCAGGGTTTTCGTTATCACAAACTACGTAGATCTTTATCTAAATTCTACCGCCGCAACGAGGGCCTGCTGGAAAAGTACAACACCAACCTTAAAACACTTCTGCGACTAGGCATATCACAACCCTCATTTTATGGAGATGTGGTCTATAAACTTCGTAAGTTAAAGGGGTCTGACGGGTTTCCTGACCGCTTTACAAATTTAATCAGGAAGTTCGTCAGAAAAGGATATAACCCTTTGGTTTTACAGCGCACTGCATGTTTAGTGATTGACCCCTCTACAGTCAGTCATTACGCTTCACTTTTCACTTGTGCGATGACTGGTCTACCTCTTGGGACTCTATGATTGTACCTACTGAAACCCCAACTAAGGGAGGTGGGTGCATGAGCTTTCCTCCCTCGGGTTTTCTGGTCGTACCCTAGATTGGTTTTCTCTTTAGCTGCAACTACTATGGTTGTTCAGTACGATTCTGGATACATCCTGAGATGTTTATTATTTTGTATGTGTATCTTTAGTTAGTTTCTCTGGATGTTGACTTTATTGTTAGAGAATTCTTTTTGATGGGATGTAGTTTTGTTTACACTGTCTTGTCTATTTGGGCGCTGAAGACAGGATAATAGCGAGGATTGTGCGCATATAAAATCGATTCAAGCTAACCAGTAGGCCTTATTGCCTACTGACCGTTCCAAGTCGGTAACCCTGTCTTCACCACCCTTTCTGTTGTTTTTTGTCTCTTTCATTTTAGTTTCTAGTCCTTGTTTGCAGTACAGTGCGGACCTACGATGCCATTGCGTCCGGACGCTGTGGTTTCTATAGGACCCTATATATCATTTTGCACAAATTGCTTGGCCTTCACACACAATTGTCGACAAGAGTAGCATTTTGAATGGACAGATGAATGTGCTAAATCATTTGAGACTATCAAGAATGCTCTAGTATCAGACCTTTCCTTGGCTACCCTATGCTGAATATACCATTCATACTAGACACAGATGCCTCTGACAAGGCAACTGGTGCTGTCCTATCTCAATTGCACGATGGTAGAGTGGTTGTAATTGCTTACTTTAGCAAAAACATGAACTGCTTACTTTAGCAAAAGCATGAACAAGCGTGAGCAACAATTTTGTGTGACCAGAATGGAACTACTTGCAGTGGTTAATGCTCTGCAATCATTTCATTCGTATTTATATGGTCAACCAGTACTGCTACGCACATATAATGCGATGGATGCAGAACCTCAAGAAACCTACAGGTGTGCTAGGTGGTTACAAGAACTTGGTACATATAACTTTACTGTACAATAGCGACCGGAGCTTCAGCATAAAAATGCTGGTGCGTTGTCCCCGTAGTCCATGTAGTAGGTGTCACAAAACGACGATGATTAGGATGCCATTTTTATCTCAAAGCTGTGTTTAAACTGGCTGTAACCGAAAGTAACTTAAAAAGTGGAGACTAAGATCCCCCCCACTAGAGCAGTTACAAAAATCAAATGCATGCTTCAAATTCACTGAAGCATTCACAAATTGTACTTCCAAACTAGTCATTCAATGAAATAACTGATCAGCAGCTCAAGGATCGGGACTTGAAAGTGATTATAGATGCCCTGTCCGTTTCAAACCAGACCCCAGTGGTCACAAACCCGTGAGAAAACAATCATTGTGAAAACTTTATGGCGAATGTGGGACTGTCGAGAATGGTATTCTGTTTCGAATTTGGGTTGATGACGAAACCCTCACTCACAAACAGATTATTGTGCCCTCTCATCAGAGGATGGATGTCATGTATTTCTTCCATGACATTTCTTCATCTTCGCATTTAGGAGCTGACAAAACATTAGACAAGGTCAGACAGAGATTTTACTGACCAGGCATGATACAGGATATTGAACAATACTGTAAAACGTGTGATGCCTGTGCTGCACGAAAACCAGTTAAACCAAAGTATGCCCCACTTGGCATGGTGCCTGTGGTAGAGCCCATGGAGAAGTGTGCAATTGACATATTTGGGCCACTCCAAAGACAAAAGCGAGCAATCGCTATATTCTTGCCATGTATGATTGCTGTACCAAGTGTACTGAGGCTATAGCTATTCCCAATCAAGAAGCAGAGACTGTAGTTCATTCCTTTGTGAATGAATATGTCTGTCGCTTTGGAGAACCTATGCAAATCCATACTGACCAGGTTAGTAATTTTGAATCCAAGTTGTTCTCTGAGATGTGCGATTTACTGCAGATTTATAAAACACGAACTTCTCCACTACATCCACAATCTAATGGAAATGTGGAGAGATTTAATCGCACATTGGATACAATGCTCACCATGTACTGTGAGCACAATCAGAATACTTGGGACAGGTTTCTACCTCAGGTCATGATGGCATACAGGTCATCTTCACATGCAGGAACAGGTAAAACACCAAACAAAATGGTGTTTGGGCGATCAATAATCTTACCCTTACATACATGTGTGGGACTACCACAAGTTCCATGTGTGTCATCAGAGACAGTTGGAGATGAAGAGACTTATGTAGATGAGCTAAGACTTCATTTGACTGAGGTTCATGAAATGGCTCGAAAGTCATTGAAGACGAAAGCTCTCTATCGGAAACGTCATGATGATATACATGCTAATAGGAGATCATTTATTGTTGTGCAGACAGTTTGGTTGTATGACTCAAGTATATGCCCTGGTGTCTGCAAGAAACTGTCCCCTCAATGGAAAGGACCCTACTTGGTTATAAAGAAAACTGACGACTAGGTCTATCTTGTGAAAAGCTCAATTAAAACTCCAGCCAAAGCTGTCCATATTGACAGACAACCGCTATCTGGGATTACCCTACTGGCTTAAGACCCTCGCTAAAGGTTTGTCCGGGAATGGGTCTGTTCCAGCCCTCACTCAAAATTAGATGGTACGCTGATGAAAACAACATATATACTGCACTGCGATATTTAGACGTGTAGTAGATATTTGTAAGGTTGCCTACCTTGAACAAGCTTGGATTAAGTGTTGGTTGGATGAATGTGGTTCATCCGACATGAAGATCAAATTAAAGGCAGGCCTGCACCATAACTATTGAGATGCGGATTGATCACCCGTACCATCAATAGCAATATTTTTGAGGAATGTTCTTCTTGTGTGAGTGGCAACAAGGCAAATTTCTGCTATATAACCAATATTTACATCGGCTAGAGGCAGTGCAATGAGACAATTGCTGAGAACATCTATAAAATGTTAATATAAGGCAAATACATAGTTCTTGACCCTACTCGCTGTATTTTCAAGAGTCATGAAGTCAAAAGTTGGCACAAATTTGACGTGCGACAACTGTCCGGCCACGTTCGAAACAAAACGTGATTTGCTAACCCATACCATCACTGCCAATCACAACAATATCCGCTTCGCCTGTGTCTGGTGCGTGGACCAGACACCAAGAGAATTCAGACGGGTAGAAAACTTAAAATACCATGTAAAAAAAAAAGGACGCTCTGACTTACCAGAATATACAGCCCTCCCTACTTACAACATCCAACTGATTTTACCTCTAGTTTCATGGTGAGGAGTATCTTTTTCGCGCGACCGACTACTTTAGCAAGCCAGCTACCCAGGCCAGGGAGCTGGTTGCTGAGTGGGAAACTGGCCGCACACCCGCCACCAGCCAGTGGATCGCTTCATGGGAGTTGGCCAAAGAACAGGTGGCCACGCCTCAAAAGCAAACAGCTGGCAAATTTGAGCTAGTTAGTGTTGAAATCACTTCAGCCGAAGTCAAGACACATTTTGTGCAGGACACTGTATGTTATATTGCCAAGCTAGACAATACTGTAAACACCGATCATAAGGCAGTGCCTAGCCTCACTAGAAGAATGCCAGCTCTTAAGGACCTACCAGTAATACCACCAGGGAACTGGTATTTCTGTAATGATACTGAATTGCGACACGAGGCTGCACAGCTGCTAGGTGTAGAGTACAAATACATTAAAACCCGATCTGAGGCGTAATATTACCTCTTTCAAGGTGATGAAAACAGCAACACCATCAGAGGCTCTTACTGCATTCGGAGAGGCATCATTACCATCCTCCTTCAGTACAGATGCCTCGCTGTAGATACCAATAAGTGAACCATCTAGCACCCTTGTGGAATCATCAGTGCTGGAAATTGGGAGCTCTATGCAAGAGCGTCCACTGTCTGAGCTTCCACTGCAAGAGCGACCACTGTCTGAGCTTCCACTGCAAGAGCATCCACTTCTGAGCTTCCACTGCAAGATAATCCACTGTTTGCGCTTCCACTGCAAGGGCGTCCACTGTTTGAGCTTCCACTGCAAGCATTTCCACAACAGGAGCTCTCAGTGTTTGAGCTTTCCACAGCCTGAGGAAAAGTCGATAATCATCACACCCACCGAGAAAGTTACTGAAGTCTCTCCTATTGTCAATAGAGACTGTCAGTTTGTCAAACAGAAGCACGCCAGTGATCGAAACACCACTTATGTCTCCACAATTGGCTACAGGCATATGATCGCCAACACCGATCACATTGGGTATGGACGATAGTTCATCAGATGAGGACGAGAGGTATTTTCGTAAACCCAATACCAAATACCTAGCCTTGGATATCTTTTCTGCGGGATGTATACCCCTACTACCACATGCAAGACGTGACTGGGCAACCGGACGAGAGTATATGCCTTATACCCGGCAAACGTCTCTGGCCCCCGAAAATCTGGAAGACAATGTCGGCAGACAGGCATCTTCTGTGTGGAGAATATGCCGCAATGGTTCTCACACAACATGGCCCCAGCATCCAGCCAGTGGACAGGGACCTCCTTTTGAGCCAACATAACTATCTCCTTCTGCCTGGCTCATTAGGACAGAACAACTCCGTCACATCCAAAGCCCGCTATTATAACTAATCGACAATTAGGGCTATTGTCAACTGAGGTCCAGAGACAACTGGTGACGATGTTTACCACACTACCAAAGACGTTGGCGCCTGACACCCTTGAGAAGCTTAGCTATGTTCCCATTCGGAGTGCTGTCGATGTTCAAAAATTATAATTGTTTGCTTTTAGTTTAAATGTATAAAAATATTACTATTGAAAAATTGTGAATATTGTTAATTTCAATTTAAGATACATCCTGTATAGATAACAAATGGACAAATGTTATTATTGTGGCATGCAGGTTTAATGGTTTTAATTGTGCTGTCTCTCTCAATTAAGACAAAGACTTATTTGCATAGAATGGTTTATAATGTGAACCATTTAATAGGCTTTAATAGCATATGAACTTTATGAAAAACAATGAGTGGGAAGGAGGTTAAAACAACCTGTACATTTACTGTTCTATATTGCTAAGGAATTTGAGGACTGATATTATATTCATGTTATATTTTGTAATTTAAAATTTATAGAGTTTTGCAATCTTGAAGTTGTGTCGCTTCAGGAGAAGCGCAATATCTAAGGTGGGGGAGGTGTAGTAGCCATGGGCCCTGCCCCAGATATATTTGTCTGAATCAAATATGTATCAAATGGACTGACTATTAGATGAATGCTAATGGGTATGAAGTAACCATTATCCTGACAACCTGTATAATGTTGAATGCTGTATTATTGCTGACACATGCACATACTCCATGCTATGGACACATTTATACATAATTGCAGAACTGAATTATTGTGTATTTGTTAAAGCTATTTTGCTTATATGTATTACAAATGTGATTTTGATGTGTCATCCTTACAAAATATTTCAGATAAATGTCTTTTCATTGGTTGATGGTAATCCTGACGAGCAATGATTGGTTGAATATCCTATCGTCAGGATCAACCACTATAAATACTGAGCTGACAAGGTGAATGTCAGCAGTTGCACTTGCGGCAAAATTCAAAACAAACTTCTGTCAAATTGACCAAAACTGTCAAAAAGGTATTTCATATTTAGATTTTTAGAACTTTTATTAAACAGACAGCTTATTAGCTTTTTAAATTATAAGTAATAAACAGATTAAGCAGTTAATTAGATATTTAATTACAATAAAAGTGCAACTGTCTCATTGCCTGCCAATGCCATCATTTAAACAATAAAACATGCAGCTGGTTGTTAAAATTGAGTAAAAAAGCTTATTGTTAGATAAAACTATTAAACTATACAGAACATGTGAATAATCTACATGATAAAATAATATTATAGTAGTGCCTTTAAGTATCAAGTTTATTAGGCGATGCTTTGAAATGTGCCGAGCACTACTGCGCTTTCATGCCGAGTCTAATGCGCTTGATAGTAAAACGCACTGCTATAATATTTTTTTATCATGTACATTATTTACATCATTTGATGTATAGTTTACTAATTTTATCTAACAAAATGTTACGCAATGAAGATTAAACGTGATAACAGCTGCTGTATGATGTCTAAAAATGGATATATATTTACATAATTGTTATAATCTTCCATTCTTGGCGTTGATCTCAGCTCTCCAAAGCGCCCAGTGAAGCCGAGCTATTATTTTTCAACATTTCAATTAAAGACAATCCCAGGTAAAATGAAATCTTGTCTTTTTTGTAAACTTTTTTTTAACTTTGTTTTATTTTGCCTAAATGCGAACAGTCAATATGAAAAAATAAACTTCACAATAATGAAAATTACATGTGAAAAAAGCTGCTGTATGATGTCTAAAAATGGATATATATTTACATAATTGTTATAACCTTCCATTCTTGGCGGTGATCTCAGCTCTCCGATGCCCCAGTGAAACGTAGTTATTATTTTTCAACATTTCAATTAAAGACAATTCCAGTTAAAATATAATCCCAGTCGCGAAAGAAAAGAATGTAGTTAAAAGAGTTTATGGATGTGTAAATGTCTTGAAAACTGGTCGACATCCCATGTTAGGTTTCATCTTGAGTATGAGCCAAACTGCAATCTATAGTGACCGATGGCAATGGCAGGGATGCATGTCAGCCGATCCATGGCGTCTCCTTCTACATGAGGTATATACAATTTTTCTTCTTCATCAGCGGCCTCGGTAGCTCAGTGGATAAGGCCTATGCTTTAGAGCTACAGACCTCGACCCACGTGGGTTTGCTCCCTGACAGAGGCATGTTTGATGGAAAATCTCATCTCGATCCCTATTAGGTGAATGACTGTCCCGATATAATCGAATACTTTTTATGATGTGCTAACGCTAAAACTGTAGTTCATTCATTCATTCATTCATTCATTCATTCATTCATTCATTCATTCATTCATTCATTTATTCATTCATTCATTCATTCATTCATTCATTCATTCATTCATTCATTCATTCATTCAATTCATTCATTCATTCATTCTTTCTTTCTTTCTTCGTCACAATAAACATGTTTAATAATATGAAATGAGTACACTAAAATCATATGATGAATACTTTTATCAAAAGTGTTTGTATGTACAGCTATTAAAGTAAGTGTGCTAGGTTCCCAACCAGAAGCTAGATCTCTTTTTACCAAAGAAAAGCAAGCTTCCTTAAACTACAGAGATATGTCCCAACAGCGCAAACTAATGTAAAAACACTTATCAAAATTAATTTTAATTTAGATTACAGGTAAACATATTTTATTTCAAATATTTACATAAGTATAATAAAATACAGCTCTAAAAGCATGAACCGCCCAAAAAATCCTGTAGGATAGGACTTAAGATAATAAACATTAAATAGTATAACTGCCGCGAAAGAAATTATGGAAAATGTAGTTGGAATAGTTTATGCATGTGTAAACTTCTTGAAAATCATGTCATCTATAGTGACTGATGCATGTCGACCGATCCTTGGCATCTCCTTCCACCTGGGTTTTGATTCTCCTGCTTCATCACAATATGTAACATATTTAATTTTATTTATTTTTATCTCATTTCCTCTGAGCCGTCATTTATAACAGTACATGTGTTGAAAGTGACGTAAAACTCTATACAAACAAACAAATCCTTTCGAAAAGCCGTTATGGTTGTTCTACTATTTGAGCTTTAGTTTTACATTGTCATTCCTTGTATTATATTTTGTAAACATATTTTACGTTTTATGCGTGAACTTTTTGTTAAATTTCCTCTTACCGATACGACATTCGGTTATTAATTAGCTGTCTTGCAGTATAGAGAGGTATACGTAAACAACGTGTTATGCACGATAAAGTTACCTATATTGACCCTCTAGTTTATTCACGTCTTAGTATGTTATGCTATTAAAATAGAACCCGTATATATTACAATTTCAAATATACGAAGGTTTCATTCATGGACAAACTAGTGCGACTCTGTCAACAATATGAAGTTGTTTTTGTCGCAAGTAAGCAGAATTTCACACCATCAAAATTAATATGTGGTGTTTTTAGCACTATGGTTTTAGTTAGTTTTCTAGAAACATGCGGGTCTCTTAAATCTGTTTCCAACGTTCCATTGAAATTCCACGTGTTGTCTTTCACGCTAAGTCTGGTATAATATGATCCTGCATTAAATAAAATTTTACTTTCAGTAAAAAATGGTGCGGTTTTACATATTTTAACTATTTGGAAAACTTGAATGTAATTTTGTTAGTTTCATCATTCATGTCTATTTAACATCCTGTAAAAATGTGGCATTTGTCATACTTTCGCTTTAATTTTAAATGTTTAGAATAAGCTTCTCTTCATTACCACCACAGTAAACCAACAGAACTATGTTCAGCATAGCTGCCAATCCCCAATGGATGTCAAGAGTGAGATGGAATTCCAAGGGGCGGCTGTTCCTTGGTTTGGGGTCATTTACTCAAGGGTGGCGGGGGAATGGTTGGGGACACAGGAAGACCATGACGGTATGTGGTACACATTTTCATATAATTTAATATTATTTATTTAAGTCACATACTAATTATTTATTTCATTTATAAACAGTACATATTTCAACGTTCCAGAAAAAGAAAATCGTAAAGTTTTTGGTGGAGAAATTGAATAGGCGAACTACACTTTATAAAAAGAACTCGCCAATAAATACAAATAATTTCAGAATGCGTGAGAACGTATAATGTATGCGTGATTTAAAAAAAAATGCAATTTTTTACACGCTCAATGCGTGCGACTCGACAGGAATGATCTTGTTATACATCCTGTTCTATCTGAATGTTCTTTGTGTCAATTTGACCTTTCTTTGTTTATGGCAAATTGGCAAAATGTATTTATAGCAAAGAAAATCACTGCAAATGGAATTTATATATCTTACATCTGTATATTTATTTTTAATCAATCTACAGTGATTTTCTATGCTTTCAAATGTATTTTGTCAATGGTAAAAAGGCGCGATGACGTCATCGTTCCAAGATGGCCCCCTCCATTTATGTTCTTTGCAAATTTTCAATAGGTCATATCTCCTTTATTTTTCATGGCATTTTGACAATTCTTTCAGCTTTTTTCAAGTTGTTCAGATCCCTTTTAAATAAATCGTGTTTGAAAATAGCGCACCAACCCTTTAAGACCTTGCAAATGGAATTGGCACATAGCATTGTACGGTTACGATTGTCAAAGTAGATATAAAATTCCGAAAAAGAAATATAGCATTCAAGGACGCAGTCAACCAAAAACACGCATAGAAGAAAACAACAATTGCAAAGATGATTAAAAGGCTGGGTATATGACCACACAAACATAAAAGTATTACCAATAGGGTTACCGCCTTGGAACTGTCATTGTCAGAAAAAGCTGCTGGGAATTAAAACCAGATTCTATGGTGCACAAACCTCACTCGTTTCCTATTGTCATCCCATTAAAAAATGAGAAACATGGTCTTAAAGTAATCACAGCACCCAAACGCAATGGCACCGTTGATTCGCACTGTACACAAACAAACAGCAAATTAACTATACAACGAAAAGGACAATATACAATACAACACACAACAAACACTCTTTCTGTTGTGTATTGTCTTTTTCATTGTATAGTTTTATTATTTTGCAAAAATATGTATTTACTTTTATTTGCCAAATTATTATTTAAAGAATAAAACATGACATCGAATGTGTAAATGTAAAACAACATTATGTTATATACTGTTGAAGAATTACTATTCAAGACACATACAGTATATACTTATGCAAACGGCATTCCTTCTTGTTTCATGGTTTTATTTAATATATAATAAACATAATAGTTATGTAATATATGACATATTCAATATTGTTTGTATGTTATAAATGTTGTGTTTTTAAAGTGAGAAAAACACGATTTCAATATGAAATCGGCATGTCCCCGGATTGAAATGTTAAAACAGCCATATATTTGAAAAAAAGGGTTTGGGGCCTTTAACTGCAAGATTTATGGAAAGATAAAAGCCGAACTTGAAATGTAGCATTTAATGACTACAGTCAACCAACGACAAGCGTCTAAACAAACAACAAGGACAAATAAGTGACATCATAAACAAAATGGCTGTCAAAAGGGTTACCGCCATATAACAGGCAGTGGCAACAATACCGCGGGGGTTTAAACCAGGTTCTAGAGTGCACCAAACCTCACTCTTAGCCTACTGACGTTCAATAAAACAGGAAAGAGTAAAGTAAGAAATTCACGTCAAGCTATATCCTCTAAACAAAAATGCAGCATTAATAGGCAATAAAGGTTTAGCATAAAGATGATTATCATATATAAATATTAATACCATAAGCCAAGAATGCCACAAAGTGTACTCAGTGACTTGGCAGACGCAAGAACAACCATTTAGCGCACGACAAGACACGATTGAAGACAAATCTCATAAATATACCGTCCTTATAATCAAGATTAAGGTAGACGTTATCATAGCCTCACCGGGGTCCACTGTCTGTCCGGTCTTTCCACCGTCAACGAGGAAAATGTAGTGGCAAACAGTAAATGGGTCGACTTTAAACCTGCAGTGTATTTGAAAAACATTTTGATTAACTTTTTAATGCGTTTAATAAAGAGGTTTGAAAGTGATCATGACCAAGGATCTGATGAAGTTTGCAAATCCTGTCACCGTAGGCGACTGATTGTGAAGAAGAGTTCTTAAGTTACTTTTATTTTTTGAAAGGAGATCGGAGTTATGATACCTCATATGAAAATCACAATCTAAGAAATAAGTGTGTGCTATTGCGATACTGACTGGATAGCGCTCCATAACTAAGACCAATAGGACGGCAGATCTTGATTAAAAAAAGATTGCAACATTGTTGTTATTAATCAACACCCGTTTCGACAAATTGTAAAGTGTACCGAGGAAGGCCGCGAACATAATGCAATGCTCCCTAACTTAAGGTTGTTCTCTTAGTATTTGATTAGCATGTATCCCATCGAAAGCTTAGCAATCCTAAATGTCGGTTACGGGCATATTTGAAAAGTGTTTTTAAGTGGAACAGGCATATAGTATTACCCTTGATAGTCCGTCATTCCGTATGTACGTACTTAAGTACGAATACATTTGTACATTCAAGTTTTTCATTAAGACCAGTATTATGGTGTTGACGATGCTAAAGAGGTGTCCATCTTCAAGTTTATGTTATATTTTTATTTTATGAAACTGTTACAACATCCATGAATAAAAATTGAATGATTTGCACATGAATTATGTTGACAACACAGTGATATAGTTTCGTTAATTTGTGATTTTTATACAACATATAAATGCTTGAGATAATGAACTTTTCATATCTAGATATAATCTCCTTCTATATATCTCAGATCGACTTTTTTGGCATGTAACAATATTAAAGCGTTTTTTTACTAACGGCAGTTTAGACAATTACACTATGTGGACTTGCCAAGAAGTTTGTGAAGCACTCATTTTCCTATTAGATAATGTTTTCGTCAGGTATGAAACTAACGTTTATAGACAAAATCCCTATGTGTACGAATTGTGCATCTCTTGTCGCAGATTTGTTCTAAAATTTCTATGAAAGAAAGAGATTTCATGTTGAGTCTTTCATCCGATACTCAGGCAGATGTAATTGAAGCCATTAATGATATCTCTCGTTATTTGGATGACATATTGAACATTGACAGTCCTTTCTTTTCTACTATTGTTAATAATATCTATCCTAAGGAACTTCAACTCAACAAAGCTAACATTTCTGATACTGTCGCTTATTTTCTTGATATACATCTCTCTAATTAAAATGGAGAAATAATTAGTAAAAATTATGACAAGAAAGATGATTTTAATTTTGATATTGTTAATTATCCACAGTTAGATGGGGATGTTTCCCTAGCTATTTCTTATGGGGTCTATGCTTCTCAACTTAATTATTTCTCCAGAGCTTGTAATCGTGTTCAGGACTTTAATATTCCTAATAATTGTATAACTAAAAAGTTTTTTATATTATATATAATTGATCATTTATGTATTTTACTTATATTGCCTATTAATGCTGCCTTGTTTGTTAGAGAGTATAACCTGGCTGGGATATCTTTATTTACACTGTCCCGTTTATTGGGATGGCAATAGGGTAAGAGTGAGGTTTGGTGCACCCTAGAACCTGGTTTAAACCCCCCAGCGGCCACTGACCTTTCCAAGGCGGTAGCCCTATTGTCAACCTTTTTGTGTTTGTGATGTCTTATCTTGTATTTTATTCATCTTTAAAGTTGCTCTTTGTTTCTGTGTGTGTTTGTTGTTGATTGTCGTCCTTGAATGCTACTTTTCCTGTTCGATTTTTATATTTCCTTTTTAATAAAATGAATCTATGTTGATTCATTAAAGAAAGTAGTATTTCTACATATAAGAAACAATTTAATTACAAAAGTAACCTGCCAAAATGTACATGTAACACGCACCAAATTCATCGAATAGATTCTCGATATTCTTACTACTTTGTTTATAATTATAAACACTCAATTCGTGGCTCTTAAGTAATGAACATTATGTCATAAAAATCTTTGGCAATATAGTCGAAGTCTAGACAACATGTATTCTAGAGGCAAGTAGATGTAAGGGTATTGATATAATTAGTCAATATTCCTAGCTGTAATGGCCCGAGAACCATGCACTAGGTGTGCCATTAACGACACACGGCATACCACGGCCGTATATTTTGCTTTATATTGCATACCTTATTATAAATGGAGAAGAAGAATAAGAACAACAAGAGCATTTTTATGACAAAATACACCGATATTTACAAACAATGGTACAATTTAAACATATATATCTAAGTAGCATAAGATGCAAACAATAGTTTGGCAATTAAATGAATTACATTAAATTAATAGCGAACTCAGCCGAGGCACGAAGTGGCGAGGCGTTCGCTCTACAGTAACGTACGTAAATATAGAAACACATGTATATGATGGAATGAAAAAAGCGTTCCAGAGTTGATCGGATGGTCCTATATTTTTATCGCTGGACTGTATAGATACATTTCACCCACTGTATCAATTTCTACCCAGAGTGTACTCGTTCATCATTTGACTCTGTCAACGTCAAAGGAAGTAGTGCGAACGGTTAGGTCACGGATTATTTAAAAGAGTTATGACGATGTTTATAATAAATCCTTTTGCGTGATCTGAAAAGATAAAATATAGACCCCTATATTAAATAATTTCAATTTTTATTTCTATGAGTTAATTTTTTTTAGTAATTTTTTGTTGCTATCGAGCTTCGGTTTGAAATGTTTACATATGCGTTTCGATTGAGGAGACATAAGTACGTATTATTTTTGTAGTAAAATAGTCCCGATTAAAACTAAATTGTTTTCATGCTTTATTTTGCAGAAAATTATATTTACACAAGAAATAATAAAGTTTCTGGCAAACAAAATCCAATTTAACAGGTTTTACCAAAATCGTTGTAATTTAGTAGTTAGCAGAGATATATGTGAGTGCAAGGAACGATAACTCTGCGTGGAGATTGCCACTGTATATATAAATTTCTCCCAGTAACCGAATGAGCACTCGGTGTTTATCCCAGCCAATTATTAAGCCAAAATTGTTCCATTTGTTGCGGTTGGAAATGACGAAATCGAAATGTCTCAATGACGTCATCAGCCGAGCAGACGGCGAAATCGAAATGTCTCAATGACGTCATCAGCCGAGCAGACGGGGAAATTAAAAACAAATGCATGTTATCGTATTGTAACCTAAAGCCATTCTCGACAATATAATTATATTAAGATGCTAATAAAATATTCTTCGAACGCTAAATTATTTCATTTACAAAAAAATATATCACGGAAACCCACGAACGAAGTTTTTTTCTTCTGAAAACCAGCCAAAGTTGGCGATGTCTAGAATGTTGACGTCATGAACGTAAACATTTAGAGACGTGACGTATTAGAAATGAAAGTCGGGGAAAACGTTACGGGGAAATTGGTAGAATAAAAAAAGAAAACGTGTTTATGTGTCACGATTTTTTCCATGCACGGTTGTTAGCCCATGTCCCTGTTAAGAATCCAAATAACTAATCAGGAGCGTAGAACGGGCCTGTTTTCAACGTACTCCTAGTAAGCGCCCGAGTGGGAAAGTGTTTTGGAGTAGATGTTCCCCTTCCATTTGTTTTAATCTTTGGACCAAAATAGTGTTCGTACATGTACATGCGATATTTGTCAGGAATATAGACATTTTATGCTCGCAAAAAAGAGGTAAACTTCTACCTTAGCCCACATTTTCCCTCCGACAATATGTTCCCTGTGAAACATTTCACAATAGATTTAAACCAAAGCTCTGGAAAAGCAAATGTTTTTCAAGCATTATGTCATTCACACGTGTAAACAATAAAAAAAAATAATAATAATAATTATAAAACAATGTTTATGAAGTCCCTTGTAGGGGGGCGCGGGTGGGGGTCTCCTGTTAAACATGGTAAAGTCCATCTCCGTAAACAAATATGTTTGATATATGATGCCATTCGCAAATGTAAAAACATAAAATTAAAACAATAATTGACTGTTTTATAAGTCTGTTTTTTGTGATGGGGGCTGGGTACACCCCCCCCCCCCCCCCCACCGAAAATAAAGCAACCCCTGCAATATGTTCCCTGTAAAAGTGACAATAGAATAGCAGTTACATTCCTGTTAGTTTTAATTGAATAAGCCATAAAACTTGAGTAGAACATGTCAAGTAATCGTATCTTGAGTGATGGCATGTTACTTAAAATAAGTTTGTATCTGAGTAGAACCATATAGGTCTATACCACTTTCATGTCACATGGATCAGCCGTGACAGTTGTTGACTTCATTGAAGTATTCATATGATTCCTCTCTCAGAATCATTCTTGTTTGTTTGACAAGACCTGTATCGATAGACCTGAGGCCTTCCCAGGGCTGGTCCATGTTCCCTTGTTCTCTGAAAAGATGACCAAATGTTCCCTAAAAAGATTTGCTTTGTTCCTCAAAAATATGTTTCCAATGTTCCCCCAAAAAATATTACCAATAACATACAATGTTCACTTGTTCGCCAAAACACCTGGTAGACTATCAGACCTGAACCCAGCGAAAGGGCACACCTTATGGTATGCCTATAATGGCCAGTGTCAAACCCCACATATGCTGCATGGCCTTGGGGACACAGCAATTCCTAAACCCCATCCCTGCCACCCCCTTCTCTACATTTACCCACGGGCAGCTGACGCTCCCCATGACCTTTTTACCATTTTTTGCAGCGGCCTGGATAAGGCCCATTCCCCACCCACATTTCCTTTAAAATCGTGCAGATTTCCCCACTTTTTAAACTTACCTTGGTAAATTCATCCCCCATTTATGCATTCCCCCACCCGCAAACCCCCACCCAATGAAGAGCAAAAAGCCCTTCCCCAAAACTGGTAAAAATTCCCTTCTGCCCCCACCACTATCCCCACCCTCTCCGCCTCTCTCCTACCTCCCTCCCGCACATTTTCTCTACAACCCTACTTAAAATGTGTTCAATGAAATGCTAAATAGTGAAACACTTGGTTTTCAATTAAAAACAAAATATACACTACATCCCAGTTCTATCTGATGTGATTGACTGTGGTAAAGTGGTCTGTGTACCACGAATAGGTTTTATTTTACCTTATGTAACAGAGGCTCGTAAAAGGCCTCTTTCCCAACTGAGAACTTTACTGTTTTTTCCCAATTGTGGCAGATTTTTTTCCCAATCAGAAAGCAGTTATGTCGCAGAATTTGAGAAAAAGCATTAATTCTGCAATGTGTTTTGTCTGTTGAGTCAGTTCTGACTGAGAAATCAGTAATTATAATAAACATTGGCTGAAAATATAAATAAAGCATAGTATTGTCATATTTATTTAATTGGTAAAATCTTATATCTTTCCCAAAATGAGAAATAAGCACGTCTTTTTTTGCCAAAATGGACAGGCCTGGGCCTCTAACCAATTTTTAGGGAAAAAGCCCTGATGAACACATTTTCTAATTAATAGTACTTAGAAACAAGAACTGAATACATAGATCTCCTAATTATTATATAATTTCAGCGAAATGTTCAGATCCAAATGAAAATTTGGCAATTGCGTTTATACACTGTTTCATTAATTTTTTGCATAGGGAGACATCAGACATGATGCCTGCATCTTACATATTCTGATCTGAAATGCGACTCTTGGTTGGATGAGGTGAGGTTGGAGGAACTCACAAAAACAAGATGGATTTCATTGAGGTTTGTAAGCAGAACTTATTTGTATGGTGGGGAAGCATTTCACATCAACGCCAAAATGTTTGTTTTAAATAAATCTAGTTACACACATGGAAACCTTGCCTTGAAAAGTGGAACTGAGAGACAGCATTAAAGCATGAAACTATCTTAAACAATACACACGTTCCCAGTCTTAAAAAAATACAAAACATTTGGTAAACATTTTCAGTAAATTTTATATTGAATAAGACCAAATTAACTATACAGGTCTGTGTTTACTGTAACCAGACCAACTCCCTTAATACACTGCCGACTCCTCTTTTTATTGGGAATAAAATAATAATCAGTTTATTATTCTGTTGTAAAAAATAATATCATCCGTTTTAACATGTTAAAGCCTGCAGCCAGTAAATTTTTTCTTTATTTAATGTTCTTGTGGTCTAAATGTAATTCATGGAGTAAAAAAATGATAACAAGTAAATATTTGATACCAAATAAATATACTGACCCACTTTTATTAACCATGGTATGTAAACACAGGCTTTATTTTATTTGGCCTGTATAGGTTCTATATGAAATACATATTTTGTATATTATTAAAAGTGATGAAGTTTTAGTATTTCATGTACAGCAGATATTTAAGGTACAATACTCAGTGTTTGCATTTTCTTTATTTTTCAGACAAGTTGCTGCCATTTTCACAAATCGCAAGGTTATGGTATACAATTAATGGATCCAAGTATTGAACAATAAATTGAATGGACATCTACAGTTCTTGTGCTCAACACTAATTGACACTCAAGCTTTTCACTTGGATCTGTGCATGCTGGTCTCCTCCCACATGCATTTAGCGCTGTCATCCGTGCCAATGAGAGTGATGTGAAAAAGTAGTTTTGCTTATTTCATACTCAGTAAAAAAAACACTCATCATTCCATTTGAGACGTTGAAGTAGGCTTCATAGTTTTATGGAACTGATTGTTAGTGTTACGTGTAAAATATAACCGAGCATATATGTTGATGCTGAACTGTGACACAACTTTAAAAAAACAGCATAGGATTGTAAATTGTTTTATAGTAACATATTAATTATGGACCTTAAAGGGACACACAGCAATCTTGATTTGTTCAAAAACAACTCGCGGCGTCCCGTTAGTTTTTCTACATAACTTGCATTTTTGTAGAAAAAAGGATTTTTTTTCAAATCATCTTGAAAATTTTCATATTGTTAGAGGGAGAATTAAACTCATCGTTCATTTTCTTTTCTTTTTTCTCGCTATTAAAATCTTCATAAAATTCAAATTACAAATTTAAAAAAAAAAAGTCGATCGATAAATAGCCGACAGTTTACTATTTCACTTCTTTGAAGATTTTTTCTCGACGTTATTGCTTTCGTCTTTTTTCTCGCTATAAGAACAAACTGTAATTATCAATTGGATTCAAAGCTAAATTTTCATTGAAATTTCCGGAACATTCGGCAACTTGTAAATGCCTAGAAATCGTGTTTTTAATAGAATAGAATAGCCAAAACATGTAAAAACTTATAATCCACTTTGTAACAAACGAATTTATTTAGTTGTTTATGCGTGTCATCGTTGTACATTGTCAGTTGAATACAGTATACATCATTGATGTCATTTTGACCGGCATCCTGAAACCTGCTCAAAATTCAGTTTGTTTACGTTTTTTGCGCGTGACGTTTTTAAGTAAATATCCCTCCGCGGCGGGTTGGCGTTCCCACAGATGTTTAAAATGATGACTTGTTTGAAATGGCATTATTGTGTAGATTGAGTGATTTGTCCTGGATTTTAAGTAAACGTTCATTTTGTTCTCATTTTTTGTATCGACGAAATTGGATAAAAGAGACACATATATCTTCCTTAAATAGTGAAATTCGTACTGACTTTAAAATAATCGCCTCCTTCATTACTGAGTGATTTTCAAAAACGAATCAGTCAATTATATTGGTATTCAGATGCGACGACCTGTGTATGCAGACTTATGGTGGGTGATATGATAATCGCTTACCGTGTAAAAGTAAAACTTTTAACAAGTATTACAATAGTTATATAAATATACAAGTGCTAGATATATCTACATGGAAACAAAAAAACATGTATGACACTGCCCCTGAAGGATTTATCAGAAAATTAATAAGAACACCACGCGATCAATTTATTTAAAATAAAGCTTAAATATGATTTCAGTCAGGTTACATTGGTCATTTATTTGTAGACTCTCCCATTTATTTTAGACCATAATATGTTAAGCTTTCTTTGTGTTTAATACATATTTTCTTGTTTTTGTTGCTAGATATAATATGTCCTTTACCCTAAACAATGATAATAAGTAAATGGCTGAGTTCGCTTTAAGATTTTACCTTAGTTCATATTAATAAACTACGTTAAATTAGTTTTCTTCCTTGTCTGTTTTGAAAAAAAAACATCTTTAAATTTAATTATATATTTCACCGTTCCTACGTTTATTTATTGAGCGTGAAATGTGCAATTAAGAAATTCGACGTCCGCTCCACAGCCTTAAGGGGGAATTGACATATTCGAATATTTAAGGGTACGCATATGAACTATATATATTTGTAAATTTGAAGATATTTGCGACTTGAATCTGAATTTTGTTTTGTCCTCGTGAGAACAAGATTTTAATAATAACGTCTCAAATATGGCTATATTTGACGTTTTTCATAAAAGTCGCATTGCACTCAATTGTAAACGTTTTTAGCATCACAGAGTGTTAGTTTAGTCACATACAATTATATTTAATATCACACTGTTAGTCTTGACGAGACTTTTCATCTTACATATAAATTATATCATTTAAATTAGGCTGTAAACTATTATTTATAGAATTTCCTGTCTTTCGCTGCTTTTTTTACCAAGGACTTTTAAGTTAAAAACAATGTTAATGCCATTTATCTTTTATATGGCTCGATAACAAACTGCACAATTTAAGTATTGTTTAAAGAATTTAAGTTCCTATCGGAATTTAAAATAAAATTTGATGGTCATCGGAATATTTGTTTCAGTATACTTCCTTTATTGACCCCAAACCCCTTCGAAAACAACCCGTCTCTGTTGACGTCGTGTCATTAACATAACGACGTCGACGGTATTTATGTTAAAGGTATACTGTACATGTTGGTGATATATCAATAATTATTTTTAAGTAATCAGCTGTCCATAGTAATAGTGATAGTAACCTGCTAGATTGAATGTACATGCTATTCAACATAAATTGTTGGTGGGTTGGTAGGGTGTTCCTACATTCAGCTTCGCATTAAGTGAAGCCCTGCACATTATAGTACACATATCGTAATAAGCTTCTCGAAACGAAGCCCCACGTATCTTCAAACAATTTCAAGTTTTACAACACTATGATAAATAGTTTGGTAATATAGCGAAATTGTGTTGCAAAACCCAAAATAATGTCGAGATCAGTGAGGTACCAAGCTAAGTGTCCCTTGTGAAGACATATATTCGCATATTTATTAAGCCAAAGTTAAACATATTCTTTAAGTTAAAGAAACTAACCGCCAAATAATGGCAAAATTACACTACACAACCGTTTATCAAAACGCTACCCAGGTATTCAGGTCATATAATAATGTATATTTACCAATTACAAGTATAGGTTTATTCACGGGTTCTTACAATAATTGTGTTTGAATATGCGTAAATGAAGTATGACTTGGTAACTATTAATTCGGCCCTCCAATTTCGGGGTTTGGTATGGCTGGTTAAAACCATTTATATTGTGTCTATAGATTTGGGATTCAAAAATATGTAACTTGTATATATATATGTCGGTGAAGTACATGAATAATGTCCGCAAATGAGATTGGGTTTTATTGCTTAAAACATGTTACCAATGTATACATTATTAAGCAACGAATAAGCAGCTGAACATTTACAAAAAAAAATGATATTAACATATGGACACATGCATGATAAAAACAATTTAAGAATTAAAAACGTTTGATGCTCTATCCATTAACTTTCAGATATCATCTTGAAGTAAGTTGTGGTGTTTTGTTTCAGTAATACAGACATTATCGAAACAAAAATGTGCTCGTAAGATAGAATGATGACTGCAATAACCTTAAACATTCAGAACATATTTGGGGATAATAACTGCAAACATCGGATTGCAAGTATGATGTAATTAAATCTTAACTTAAGGGTGCCCTCTGGTGAATATCCGGACAGTAAGAATTTTTAATTTCCCTGTTTTTTATGAAGACTAACATATTACTAGTTAGTTTCTGGAAAAATAATGATGGGTCGGTGATTTAACTTTTTCGCAAAATTAATACACTCTCACAGTGCGGTTTTAAATTCTGAATCAGCTGCAAATTGTGTATGGCAACTTACATGTGTGTAGTGTGGTTTGCAGAACAGGTATCGATTTTCCGTCTTTTTTAATGTAATAGATCATACTTTAGGACGAAAAATTAAGGGTTGGGGTATTTTTATCACCATCTGAAAAATTGGTACATCCCTTGTCATTACCCCATCCAGTTTACTATAAATTGCTTTTTTAAATTTGTGATCCATAAATTTTTCATGATAAAGGAACAGATAACTTTTTGAGATATTTTGTCTACAATATATACAAGACCTGAGTATCAGAATGAAAAAATAAAAATTGGGGGTCGGTGTGCATATAAGAAAGATATTCAATAAAAACTGAGAAAAAAATGTGCTTTTTTAGATTTCGACGAGCTCTGACATATAACGGCATAGGTCTGTAACAAATAATAGGAAAATACCTTTTATTCCTGTCTCTGTATATGCTAATACATGTCTTTGTAATAAAGTTTAAATTAATTGAATATCTTAAATGGTTTTTGAGAAATACCATATTTTGTACCCCTACCCCCCATTTTGGCTTATGTTAAAAATTGTCAATTTTGGGCACAACATGTGAAGTCAAAAAAAAATCTATTTTTTTATATTTTTTTTGGCACCAAAATATCCCTATTGGGCATAAGTTTGTTACTGTATAATTATTTTTTCCAGTTTTATTATAATTTTTGAAATATAACAAATGTAAATTTCCGGAAGTGCAAAAATCCAAAACCTCAGCAGTGGTCACCCTTAATAACATAGAGTTGCGTGACATATATCATCTGACACAATGATAGGACGCCTTATGAAATGTTAAACCATCTGAAATAGTTGGGAATGTCCCCTACATCTATCTTCCCACCTGCATGTTACTGTATTATGCTACATGTTCAACAATAAACACACAACTAAGATATATATTCCCTTCAATATAGCAATGAGACAGAAGAACACAATTCAATAGCAAATCATTTGAGGATTTGGGAAAAGTGTTGTGTTAGTAAATGAGCCGACAGATGATTCGTGACCGAGGTATTTTGCATATGCCAGTTTGGTATTTAAATATTTTCATGTACTTACATAAACATATTGTTTAAAAACATTTTCAAGTATAAGACAGTATGAAAAGCCGTTTGGTTTAGGCGGGGGTCCTAAACGGCTTTCCATAAAGAAAGACAATTTATCAACACTGCTTAAAATCAAAATAATCTTTGACAAAACATGTGTTTTACACTTTACCATGAGTTATTACCGAAATCACTTTTGAGATTGCACAACGTGTACGTTTGGAAATAGTTTGTTACCCTGCGAGCATACTGGTAATTGTACAAAAACATCGACCGTCATATATGGTCTGACATGTCTAAAATTGACGTAAAACACCATTCAACCAAAACAAAACCAATTAAAAACAAGATATCCGGATAGAAGGACGGACGGACGGACAGACAGAGACACGGACCTCTCACTGCCCTATTTCATTGTGCGAAGTTTCATTGCAGTTCCATTAGTAGTTTTTGAGTTATTCTCCGCACAAGAATAATAACTTTACAAAGGGCAATAACTGTAGTGAATGACGATAGAGTTGTGGTACTTATACTCGGCACTTCCCCTTATTACCCTCTTTCATTGTATGAAGTATAATTGCAGTCCCTTTTTGAGTTATGACCGGACAAGATCGACAAAGCGGCAACTATATCATAAACGGGAAACTGAGTTGGCTCAGGTTCTTGACATGACCAGGACACTGTATTGCAAAGTTGAAAAAGCTTAACCGTGTAGACAAAATTCCTATCTAAAACTATTGATAAATACTGTCTGCATTTTCACCCAAAAAAACACAATAACAACAACCATACCATTAAACAATTATACCATTAATCAACCATACTATTAAACAATCAAACCATTAAACAATCATACCAT
>JAWPHD010015327.1:0-55919 GCA_037043455.1 Cyrtodaria siliqua | reverse complement strand
GACAGTTTTCCTTGTAATTTTTGTTTGTTTTGTTTGCGTGTTTCTGACTGACTGTTTTCCTTTTAATTATTGTTTGTATTGTATGCCTGTTTCTGGTTGACTGGTTTCCTTGTTAATACTGTTTGTTTTGTATGCGTGTTTCAGGCTGATTGTTTTCTTGCAATTATTGTTTGTTTTGTATGCGTGTTTCTGTTTGTTTTGTATGCGCGTTTCTGGTTGACTATTTTCCTTGTAATTATTGTTTGTTTTGTATACTTGTTTCTGATTGACTATTTTCCTTGTAATTATTGTTTGTATTGTATACTTGTTTCTGATTGACTGTTTTCCTTGTAATTATTGTTTGTTTTGTATGCGTGTTTCTGGTTGACTGTTTTCCTTGTAATTATTGTTTGTTTTTATGCGTGTTTCTAGTTGACCGTTTTCCTTGTAATTATTGTTTGTTTTCTATGCGTTTTTCTGGTTGACTGTTTTCTTCCTAATTAATGTTTGTTTTGTATGCTTGTTTTTGTTTGTTTTGTATGCATGTTTTTATTTGACGGTTTTCCTTGTAATTATTGTTTGTTTTGTATGAGTGTTTCTGGTTGACTGTTTTCCTTGTAACTATTGTTTGTTTTGTATACTTATTTACGATTGACTGTTTTCCTTGTACTTATTGTTTGTTTTGTATGCGTGTTTCTGGTTAACAGTTTTCTGTATTTATTGTTTGTTTTGTATGCGTGTTTCTGGTTGTATGTTTTCCTTGTAATTAATATTTGTTTTGTTTGCTTGTTTCTGTTTCTTTTGTATGCATGTTTTTGTTTGACTGTTTTTCTTGTAATTATTGTTTGTTTTGTATGCGTGTTTCTGATTGACTGTTTTCCTTGTAATAAGAATATTGTTTGTTTTGCATGCGTGTTTCTGTTTGTTTGGAATGCTCGTTTCTGGTTGACTGTTTTCCTTATAATTATTGTTTGTTTTGCATACGTGTTTCTTATTGACTGATTTCCTTGTAATTATTGTTTGTTTTGTATGCGTGTTTCTGGTTGACTGTTTTCTGTAATTATTATTTGCTTTGTATGCTTGTTTCTGGTTGACTGTTTTCCTTTTAATTATTGTTTGTTTGTTTGCGTGTTTCTGGTTGACTGTTTTCCTTGTAATTATTGTTTGTTTGTTTGCGTGTTTCTGGTTGGCCGTTTTCATTGTAATTATTTTTTGTTTTGTATGCTTGTTTCTGGTTGACTGTTTTCCTTGTAAGTATTGTTTGTTTTGTATTTGTGTTTCTGGTTGACTGTTTTCCATTTAATTATTGTTTGTTTGTTTGCGTGTTTCTGATTGACTGTTTTCCTTGTAATTATTGTTTGTTTTGTATGCGTGTTTCTGGTTGATTGTTTTCTTGTAAGTATTGTTTGTTTTGTATGTGTGTTTCTGGTTGACTGTTTTCCTTTTAATTATTGTTTGTTCATTTGCGTGTTTCTGGTTGACTGTTTTCCTTGTAATTACTGTTTGTTTTGTATGCGTTTTTCTGGTTGGCTGTTTTCCTTGTAATTATTGCTTGTTTTGTATGCGTGTTTCTGGTTGATTGTTTTCTTGTAAGTGTTGTTTGTTTTGTATGTGTGTTTCTGGTTGACTGTTTTCCTTTTAATTATTGTTTGTTTATTTGCGTGTTTGGTTGACTGTTTTCCTTGTAATTACTGTTTGTTTTGTATACGTGTTTCTGGTTGACTGTTTTCTGTGAATGCTACACGTTTTTTACTATGGATGTTACTTTAAGAAAACACTTCATAAATAAGCAATTACTGTACGCATATAGTGGTAGATGCTGGTGTAAACTGATAGTATATATATTTTTTTAATTTTCAAATTACATATATAATTATCAGCTGCTTAAGTCAGGTGAAATATAATATATTGCCAGTGTATTTGCATATGCCTGTGACTATGATTAAATAGCTAGGTTTCTGAATCATTGCGTTTTATTTCACACGTGTTTGCAAGTGTCTAAAAATATGACCGAGACAAACTATTATGTTCCGTCCTCTTGTTTTTAAAGAAATAAAGTTTAAATTACTAATAGTATGAACGTATAATAAGAATTTTTATTTTTATTTTTGTCGGATATATTTTTGATGAAAATAAAACATAGTTAGTGACGGTGGGTAGGGGGCATGGGGAGGGGCCAAACCTTTTGAACATTTGACAAAACAATGTCCCGCAAAAACAAACACACTAAAATACAAATAATAATAAAACAAACGTTCTCATACACACATCTCACCTCTTATTCTAATAGGCCCTTATATATGTATGATTATATGTATACTATTCTTTTCAAAAAGATAAAACTTAAAGATTTAATAATCACTTCAAATTGTCCAGATAACAATGATATGTATTTAAGACGAATAAAGGTTACATGTACCCACGTTTATTACACAAACTATAAAGCGTTCAATACCACAGATAATGTATAATTAGACCTGTACAACTAACTACGGTAACGATTACGGTAAGGATTACGATAAGGAATACCGACTAAAACAGAGGGGTTTTCTCAACAGGCAATACGCATTGAATGCGCGACATCACTGTATATAGGCCAATGAAATTTATTATTGACAATAGATGAACTTATAGGGAAAAGTGGGTGGTCTTCCACTACTACAAAAATTTGGTTGAATTGTGGTGTACGTTATTTTCAGCACATTTTAGGCTAGTTATTTTCAGCACATATTAGTCTATATATGACATATAGCCTAAAATGTGCAGAAAATAACGTACACCACACATTCAACCAAACAACCAACCGTCATTTTTTTAGAATTTATTAAACTAGTTGGCATACATGATATGATGAGATGGTTTGCATGGCAATATATAATTTTTACAAACGACCAGTAAATCGCCATGCTTCCTTTTCTAAGCTCCACCTAATACATTTGATATTCGCTTCATACCATCTTTGAAACTGGTTTAATTAATTTAAGATCTTTGGCATTCCTATGAAACAATATAGCGCTTAATCTCGAATATACTTCATTTTTCAAGTTACGCTCGGCTGCCCACGCATAGGAAGTGGCTTTTCCTACGGTGTCCTGTTAGGGCCATGTTACCATCGCATCTTACTATCGACCATCAACCTAGGTCGATGGTCGATGGTAAGATGCGGAGGTCGATGGTAAGCTGCGACCGTAAGATGCCATGGTCGATGGTAATATGCGATCTTACCATCGACCATCGCATCTTACCATCGCATGTTACCATCGACCATCGCATCTTACCATCGACCATCGTATCTTACCATCGACCATCGACCTAGACATTTTTCTACGGTAATCGTGAGATTTTGATCAGCATGAGAATTGATAAGTCGATGGTCGATAGTAAAATGCGATGGTCGATGGTAAGATGCGATGGTAAGATGCGATGATCGATGGTAAGAAGCGATGGTCGATGGTAAGATGCGATGGTAAATGGTCCATCGCATCTTACCATAGACCATCGCATCTTACCATCGACCATCGTATCTTACCATCGACCATCTCATCTTACCATCTTACCATCTTACCATCTTACCATCGCATCTTACCATTGACGTTCGACCTAGGTCAATGGTCAATGGTAAGATGCGATGGTAACATGGCCCTAACAGGACACGGTATTTTCCATCTCAAGGAGGTGAACGAACTGTACGCACAGCATGCAGATACTGCGCTTGCAACCGGTGTGTCTTGGGCATTTCACTGCATGAAAAGACACTGACAGTACTCTTTTCCTTTTTGTTATCATACCATCGACCATCGACCTAGACATTTTTCTACGGTAATCGTGAGATCTTGATCAGCATGAGAATTGATAAGTCGATGGTCGATGGTAAGATGCGATGGTCGATGGTAAGATGCGATGATCGATGGTAAGATGCGATGGTCGATGGTAAGATGTGATGGTCAATGGTCCATCGCATCTTACCATAGACCATCGCATCTTACCATCGACCATCGCATCTTACCATCGCATCTTACCATCGACCATCTCATCTTACCATCGACCATCGCATCTTACAATCGCATCTTACCATCGCATCTTACCATCTCAAGGAGGTGAACGAACTTTAAGCACTGCATGCAGTTACTGCGATTGCAACAGGTGTGTCTTGGACATTTCACTGCATGAAAAGACACTGACAGTACTCTTTTCCCTTTTGATATCATTAGAATGTTACTGATATTATTATAGCGACGGAAAAATAATGTAAAGACAATAATTAAGTCGCTTTTCTTTCGCTGTTTATTCGGTTTTGCTCGTATTAAATGGAAAAATCCACGAATGTTTGTTTGGGTGTTTATGCGGTTTTAAACGCCGGTAATCAATGGCACATTTACCATAAAGCACTAACGCGATTCATTGATTACGACATTTACTACAGACGTTTAAAACCGCATAAACGCCGAAAGAAATGCGAAACAATTCTGTAATAAATGAGCACTCATGTATTACATACATTATAAAAGAAAAAACTAACCCTCAATAGTAGCGGCCTCATCCATTTCGATGTTAGAGTTAACTGTTCTAGTGTGCATTCTAGGCGATAAGCGCACGCGCTGCACGATATTTCAGTTTTTCAAAACCTCACAGGGTTTTGTATTAAAAGTCAGATATTGAAATAAAAGGTAGTACAATTTGAGTTTTCAGTACTAGAATAGGTTTAAATACATTTATTGGTGCAAAATAATCAACAGTTAGGAATATGTAAAGCAATTTATTTGCACTATTCAAATGTGTAAAAAGTTAAAAAAAAAAAAACTAACGGAATGCAGAGACTGGAAAAAAAAGCAAAATTGCCGCTTGACTCTTTAGATCATCTAAAATAGGAAATATCAATATTTTTCCACAGCACAAAAAAATATTAAGCATTGACACTTTCTCACTTTACAATTCGAGCTCCCCGTGGTATTCGAACCCGCAGGAGTGAGAGGCGGGACAGTTTTAGACGCAGCGTCTTCACTATCCCGGCTACGGCGGCAATCTTAATTTAAGACATAGGGGATAAAAGTGTATTTATCATGTATTAAGGCGGATTCAGGGATAAGACGGACCCAGCACCCCACCCTCTAAAATCCCACAAGTATAATCTATGCATTCCGGAATACCTGTGTGTGTGGATGGGTGTGTGTGTGTGTGAGGGGGGGGGGGGGGAGTGGGGGGGGGGGTAGTGGGGGCGCCATTTCTACTGTTAGTCATCATTGGATTTAACAAACTTATTCTGGAAAAATACAATAGAATTCACTAAACGTCATGTAGAAAAACACTTTATTTCGAAGGATCCTCCGCTGCCCCCGCCTCCGCTCCTCCCACACACAAATACTCAAACCAAAATCTAGTATCTGCATCTGATGTGTACCCTCCTCTCAAAACGTTTTTAGTGATCAATTATTCAGGCAAGACCCTTTAAAACTCCAGCCGAGTCTGGGTGGTTGTATCGAAGACTGTATTAAGAAAAATTAGTCTGAAAGGTCGACGTATATATATATATACTGACAGAAATATAAATCGACAGAAATATAAGTATATTTTTAATTTTTTAATTTGATTTTTTATTGGCTTTTTTTCTACACAAACCCCTGTGAGCCTTCTAAAACACAGGTTGTTACAACTTCGAGATCAGCCCCCAACATTTTCTCGTGCTTAGAATTTAGTCTGAAGTCATAGTCGTTATCGTAGTTAGTTGTACAGGTCTAGGAGATCTGTACAACTAACTACGGTAACGATTACGGTAAGGATTACGATAAGGAATACCGACTAAAACAGAGGTTATCTCAACAGGCAATACGCCTTGAATGCTCGACCAAGCGTTTGGGCATCACTATGTATAGGTCAATGGAATTTATTATTGACACTACATGAACTTGTAGGAAAAAGTGGGTGGTCTGCCACTACTACAAAAATATATAGCCTAAAATGTGCTGAAAATAACGTACACTACCATTCAACCAAACAGCCAAGCATCATTATTTTTGAATGTATTAAACTAGTTGGCATACATCATATGATGAGATGGTTTACAGAGCAATATATCATTTTTACAAACGATCACTTATTCGCCATGCTTCCTTTTCTAAGCCCCACCTAATAACAGAGTATGAGAGTGGACTGTTGAAAAAAACATACGCATCGTTAAAATAATGCATAAACAAACACTAACCTTTCATAATTATAAATTACTGTATAACGTCCTAAAGACACAGCTCGGAGACAATATATTGGAATTAATGGAAGAGATACATCATACGCTACATTTACAACATTTATGATGAGATGGTTTACAGAGCAATATATCATTTTACAAACGATCAGTTATTCGCCATGCTTCCTTTTCTAAGCCTCACCTAATAACCGAGTATGAGAGTGGACCGTTGGAAACGGCCGAACACGATAAATACGAAAGTTGATATTCGCTTCATTCTTTGTAAACTGGTTTAATAATTTTTGCATTGTCTTTATACTTTCCTTTGAAAGAATATAGCGCGTAATCTAGAATATGCTTTATTTGTCAAGTAGGTGGGACTATTTACGCTCGGCTGCGCACGCATAGAAAGTGGTTATTGAGCTTCAAACAGGCGAACGAACAATCTCTCCCAGAGGTCATCACATTGTATGTGTATGCAAGGAACGACAACTCTGGGTAGAGATTGGTGAACGAACTGTACGCACTGCATGCAGACACTGCGCTTGCATCCGGTGGGTCTTAACAAAAAATGGATGTTCCACTGCATGAAAAGACACTGACTGAAGTGGTTCTCTTTTACTTTTTGTTATCATTAGAATGTTTGCTGATACTATTATAGCGACGGGAAAACAATGTAAATAAAATAAATAATTCGCATTTTTCTCGCTGTTAATTCGGTTTTGCCGGTATTAAATGAAAAAATCCACGAAACCCGTGTTTTTCCCCGCGTTTGTGCGGTTTTAAACGCCGGTTATCAATGGCAAATTACCATAACGCACTAGTTAATGCGATTTATGGATTACGCCATTTACTACCAACGTTTAAAACCGCATAAACGCCGAAAAACATGCGATCTTTAATAAATGAGCACTCCTGTATAACATACATTGTAAAAGAAAAAACTAACCTTTAATAGTGGCGGCCTCATCCATTTCGATGTAAGGGTTAACCGATAAATTCGATTGTTCTAGTGTGCATTCAAGGCAATAAGCGCACGCGCTGCACGATCTTTCAGTTTTTCAAAACCCCACAGGGTTTTGTATTTAAAGTCAGATATTGAAATAAAAGGTAGTACAGTTTGAGTTTTCAGTACTACCATAGGTTTATATACATTTATTGGTTCAAAATAATCAACAGTTACGAATATGTAAAGCAATTTATTTGCACTATTCAAATGTGTAAAAGAAACTAACAGAATATCACGACTTAAAAACAAGCAAAATTGCCGTTTGTCCCTTTCAATGTATCCTGGTGCGTAACCTAGGATATTCTTGTAAATAAGGGGTAATATTAGTTTCATTCATTATATTTAGACGTTCTAAAATAGAAAATATCAATATTTTTCCACACCACAAAAAAACATTAAGAATTGACATTTTCTCACTTGCCAATTCGAGCTCACAGTGGGATTCGAACCCGCAGGAGTGAGAGGCGAGAAAGTGTTTCACTATCCCGGCTACGGCGACAATTTAAGGGTAAGACATACGGGATAAAAGTGTGTATATCATGTACTAAGGCGGATTCTGGGATAGGGCGGACCCGGCACCCCCACCCTCTAAAATCCCACAAGTATAATCTCTGCATGCCGGATTATATGGGGCGCGCGCCATTTCTACTGTTAGTCATCATTGGATTTAACATACAATTATTCTGGGAAAAAACAGAATTCACTAAACGTCATGTAGAAAAACATTTTATTTCGAAGGATCCTACATTTTACTTCGAAGGATCCTCCGCCCCTCCCACACACAGATACTCAAACCAAAATCTTGGATCTGCATCTGATGTGTACCCTCCTCTCAAAATGTTTTTAGTGATCAATTATTCGGCAAGCCCCTTTAAAACGCCAGCCGAGTCTGGGTGGTTGCATCGAAGACTGTATTAAGAAACAATAGTCTGAAAGGTCGATGCATATGACGTATATATATACTCGGTAAAAAAAGTTTTGGACCAGGGTATATAAAGTCATAAAAAAATAAAACTAGTGGACAGAATTTAAGTATCTTTTTTTATCCTACCCGGTTAATTTGGTACCAGAAACATTAAATTCCAAACAAGATTTGATTTAAAAAAATTATCGCGAACACACAAAGGGTCTGTAAAAAAATGTAAAAGTCCATAAAAAGTAACAGTTACAGACATTCGAGTAACGAATAAACAGATTATTTTTTTTTTGCAAACTTTCATTGTAAACGATAATTATTGTTGATTGTTGATCTATTGTCAATTATCAACTGAGATAATAAGGGTTATGGTCGAATGTCATGGTTTTTATGCGCCATTTAATGCCCTGGTCCAAAACTTTTTTTACCGAGTATACAATTTACAGAGCGCGTATGCAGTATTATAAAGTTTTATTAATACGCCTATTGCTATTGTAACTTGCATCGTATGGCGACTCAGTTAAAAAAAACACTTTTGAAACCGACTGAATGTTTGAAATAAACGGTTTTGCAAGAGGTGTGCATATTATTTGCATGGGAAAACTAATTTAAGTATTAAAGGTTATTTAGGTGCTTTTCTTTCACTAGCAATTCAATAGAGGTTTCGTTGCATGTATTTAACATTGTGCTTGGTTGAATGTATTGCATGATACAAACAACCGCTGTTCAAATACTTTTTGTATAACTTTACCGACACTCCACTTTTTTTTTATCAACATTTATAAATTCGATCGACATTACAAGACACGACGGGAGTGTTTTATTGCTAAGGTAAAAATGTAATATCGATTAAATAATAGTAAGCGTTACCATTCAAATATGTTAAGTAATAGATAGTATCTGGTCTCAGCGAGATGGCTTATTTAAACACCGAGATGGGCGTAGCCCATCGAGGTGTTTAAATAACCAACGAGCTGAGACAGACTCTATCTTTTTTGTAGCATGGTGTACTTAGTAACACTGTGACGTCATAGTGACCGTACATAGTGACATTCGACCATAACCCTTATTATCTCAGTTGATAATTGACAATAGATCAACAATCAACAATAATTATCGTTTACAATGAAAGTTTGCAAAAAAATAATAATCTTTTTATTCGTTACTCGAATGTCTGTAACGGTTACTTTTTATGGACTTTTACATTTTTTTTACAGACCCTTTGTGTGTTCGCGATATTTTTTTAAAATCAAATCTTGTTTGGAATTTAATGTTTCTGGTACCAAACCTTGGTTACTAAAAAAAGACACTTAAATTCTGTCCACTAGTTTTATTTTTATATGACTTTATATACCCTGGTCCAAAACTTTTTTTACCGAGTATATATTGACCACAATATAAATAACATGTATTTTTTAATTTGATTTTTTATTGGCTTTTTTCTACACAAACCCCTGTGAGCCTACTAAAACCCAGGTTGTTATACAACTTTGAGATCAGCCCCCAACATTTTCTCGTGCTTAATATTTAGTCTAGAGTCATAGTCGTTATCGTAGTTAGTTGTACAGGTCTAGTAGCACTCTTATACATGTTATATATATTAAAATGCTAATTTTAAACAGGAAATGTACATACCATATTAGTTTCGTTACTAATGTAAAAAAATATCATACAAATGTACAAGTTACTCAATTTCTTCTTTACATATTAATGACATCAAATGATTTGTATCGACACATCATAACCCTACATAAAATGAGCATGATCTAATTTACAAATGGAAACTAATAAACGCATTTACAATAAATTACAGTTTATAATCAAAGTGCTGAAAGCACTGATGGACTAGGGGATTTGGAAATTGAACAGTTCTGTTGAGTGTACATGGTGTAAGTGCATTTATGAACATTGTATGCACTGACCTGTTGACAAAACTGGCGGAAAGAGCGTCTTATTGAGTTCGAAGGGATCAGTCTGTAATTATTAAATTCCGACGCTTGCACCGGATAGAAATATGGGCCGTATGAGTTATCCTTTTTGAAAAAATACATCTAATTTTATTATTGTTTACATATTTTTTTTTATTGTGGTATGTATTCCATTATTTATTAATTCGGAGCAACATTATTCATATCTGTAAAAATTCGGATTCGAAAAAAATCTTCTCCTTTCGATTGAAATATAAACATATCATCTTGTTTCTTGTCTTAGTAAAAAAAACATATAGGCCCAAACATCACATTCTTCAATTTTCTTTCCATTTCCCACAGCTTATTTACGATTTAGGTGGTATTTGTCTGATCCGGAGAACTATTTCTTCTCTACACAAGGCCAGGGCCCCTATGAATATGCATACAGTGAGTGGGATGTGTTTACCTCTTTTATGGAATGAACACCTAATCAAAATTTGTAAAGGTATTTATGCAGTAGCTTTAAATGTACTTGAATGTGTTTACCGCATTACCCGCATGTATTGAATATAATGTGTGTATTATATGTTGAATGTAACATTATACCTCTCAACGAAATAGTCCTTTTGAAATATCCAACAATTGTTTGTAATTGTATACTTTATAGCGTTGGTGTGTATAATGAGAACTTCGTCCATATTATACCCAACGATCAAGGAGGGGCAAGAACTCCAGCTGTTATCTCATTCTTTGATGACGAAGTTATCTATATTGGAGCGGAGGCGTTAAATTTAGCTACAACAAATCCCAAAAATACCATCCATAGCGTGTACAAACTCCTCGGGAAGACTTGGAAGGACAAAGCTGTTAAAAACTTTGATAATTCAAATACGATTGGATTCACGTTGGTTAACGTGAACGAAAAACCATACATTCTCGTAAAAGTTGACCGTGATAAAAAGCTGTTCTCACCTGAAGAAATATGCGCAATGTTGCTGGGACACATGAAGGCTTTAGCCGAGCAATACCTTAGTGAACGTATCCAAAGAGTTGTTTTAACGGTACCAGCGTACTTATCAGACCACCAGCGTAGAGCAGTTAGAAACGCCGGAAAAATTGCCGGTCTGGAAGTTACACGGATGTTGAATGCACCGTAAGTTATCGTAATTCACTCAAACCAGTGTGTTTTTCTATCTACATGGCCCATTTTAATCCTTCTTTAATCTTCCTTTATACTAAAATTTAAAACAGGCCATTATTATGCTGTTAAATATCTTAATATATAATCTAGCAGTAAATGACCTTTAAGGTTTTTACATATAATGTATCAATTGCGTTTTCAGGACGGCGCGCGCTATTGCCCGCAGTTTCGATATCGTTAAAGAAATGGAACTGGAGCGAGACAAATATGAAAAGGCCGGGTCCACGTATGACCAAGACGATATCAATATCATTGTGTTTGACTTTGGTAGGTAAACACAACAAAGCAAAAGAGAAAATATATAAAACCCATTTTCAAACACAATTATCTGTTGTAAAATGTACTGAAAAGGGAACCCCTTGGAAGCAACAAACACAAACAAGAGAGAAAAGTAGTAGACTCGATTTGATTGAGTCTATTCATGCGAGGTGATATAAGCCAGGGCCGTCGTTTGACCGTTTTCCCCCTCCACTAAATGTATATATTTACCCCCCTTTTCCTGTGAAAAATTCCCTCTTAAAAACAACAACAGGAAAACAGCATACAATTTGCAATTTGGAATGGTAAATTCTTGGTACCACTTAAATAATAAAAACACACACACTAATTTGTGTTTCTTAAAAATTCCCCTTTGATATGAAAACAACGCAAAATTCCCCTTCCTTAGGGCCCTGGCCCCATTCCCCCAAAGTGAAGGGAGGGCCCTGTAAGCTGCAACACCTTTCACACCCCTAGGTTCACCTTAACCGGCATTTTGCTTTAAAGTCATAAAGATTGGGCTTGATGATCCCAAAGGACCAATAAGTAATAACACTACTGACTTGTAGTCGGGGCGACATTTTACAGCCGCAACGCAACACTAAACAAACGCTAATGTGAATGTAAGACATTTTACATTATTTATTTGGGACAAAACAGAATATCATGCTGTTTTATGCACTGATCCAGATTTGCATGTTGGCAGAGGCTCTCATTTTCCTTTCATTGAATATTGTCTGACATATCTCCACAATTTACTAGACGTAAATTCATCTTCTGTGATTTTGTTAGGGTTTGCGGTAAAACAAAACATATTTTAAATGCTCATGACGTATTTAAAGATGCAAGTATGTGCGTGCGTCGGTTTCCCTACCTGAATACCAAGATTCCTTAATTTTTATAAAGGTGCAAGTCATTTAGAAGTATCTGTATTAACGGTGGTCGAGGGCATGGTTGAATCTGTAGCAACACAAGGCGATGATACCATCAGCGGCGATGCTATAAACCTGAATCTAGTCAACTACTTTCTGAAGGTTCATAAGCGCAAAACCGGTGGTAAAGATGTTGTCATAGATGATGTGGCAATGGCTAAACTGAACCGAGAAGTAGAAAGGGTGAAACGATCATTATCCACGCATGAGGTAGCCCGACTGGAGATAGAGTCATTCCATAATGGTGTAGACCTCGCCGTAACATTGAACAGGGGAGACTTCGAAGACATGAATATGGTAATAATAGTTTGCAATTTGTTAAATGGTTAGTGAATAGTTCATGGCGAAATTTTTTTATTTACACTGTTCCGTTTAATTGGGATGACAGTAGGGTAAGTGTGAGGTTTGGAGCACCCTAGAATCTGGTTTAAACCCCCAGCTGCCTTTTTGCCACTGACGGTTCCAAGGCGGTAGCCCTACTGTCAACTATTTTTGTATTTGTGACGTCATATGCCTTTGTCATTACTATTGCCATTCTTGTTTGTCGTTTTGCGAGTTTTGGGGTTTACTGTGTTCTGTGAAAGCTGCCTTTCCTGTTCGATTGTTATACTTACTTTTTTAAATGTAGAAGATTCATAGTCTTACAGGCATTTATAAAGAGACTACTACTATAATTACTATGCATCAAATCGCAGATATATACCTGTGTAAGTTTTATCATAATTATTTTATACCAAATGAGAACTTAGGAATGAAAATAAATAGTTAATTTTCTATTTCTTGTTTATGAATGATAGCAGGATATCAACCAGGTCTTTCACACGACACCAGGTATTTTTTTTCAATGACCAATTTCGCTCCTGACATATCCAATGTTTAAAAGTTTACACATTAAAAAAATATATTTGTTTTGACGTATACGTTCATTCACTGTCTTTTTTATATTGTATTTCAATGATTAATGATGTGATATTGATGATCCCTAACATGTTATTAATTCAAGTATGACCAATACAAACGTTAAATATATTTTCATAGGACATTCTGCTCGCTGCCCTGCGACCACTGAAACAAGTGATGAAGCTAAGCCAAATGTTACCGTCAATGATCGATCAGGTCATTCTGAACGGAGGCTCCTCTAGAATTCCCATGTTTGAACATTCAATTAAAGGCTTTTTCAAACATACGGTAAGTATAAATAGTGCTAGCTGTTCACACTAAGCGACGTATATTAAGCAAATGAAAGTACCAAACACAAACAACAGAGAACAGTAGTATACTCGGTTTTATAGAGTCTGATCATGAAAGGGAATATAAAGTGCACCGCCTCTCACTTACCCTCTTACAGGCTTAAGCGATATTCTCCTTTAAAGCCACAACGCTTGGGCTCAATGATCTAAAGGGTGGGTAAGTACACTGATTCCTTTTGCAGTACAATCAGTAGATACCTGTCTGGAGATATAATTATCCAAGGAAACGATAGGTAGTGTTTTATAATGATCAATCTTCTTTGCACATCATCAACACAAAGGCAGCGAATAAACTAAGCTACTTGTTGCCTGCATTTTAGGTTCTTATTGTATCTTTGGCTTAAACCCTCTTTGTGTTGTGTATTGTCCTTTTCACTGTATATTTAAAATACTCTTTCTTTGTGATACAGTGCGTTCCTGTGGTGCCTTTGCGTTTGGGTGCAGTGGTTTCTATAGGACCATTTTCTCATTTTTAATCTCATTTATTGCGTATGTGTTTTGCAGGTACCTATTGTGTCTGTAGACAAAGATCTGTCCGCCGCTCTAGGCGCTGCTATTCAAGGTGGTGTCCTCATGTCTGCTGCTGGGTTAGAAAACCGCGTGACTGTCGATATAAACTCTCATTCTTTAGGATTCAAAACGATTCATGGCAACATCAGTCTGTTGATTCCGAGATTCACGTCTCTTCCCACGAATAAAGTCGTAAACTTTACGACTTTTGAGAACTATCAGAAGTCGATGTCAATCGAAATCTATGAAGGTTGGAATTCTTTTTTTTTCATATTGTTTTTATAAACAACATTTCTGGCATAACATTAGACAAAACATGCATGTTAGAGTCTATTTAGTTCATAGTATCGTAATCAGTTCCAACGGTGATCGTGTTAAGATGTCCGCCGTATAAACCTCTTTACATTGGTAATGCAGTACTATAAAGTCGGAGTTAATTTAATACACAAATACATTTTCTAGCCGACTATTCTTAGTGATCATTTCAATATTTCAATTGTAAGACATTCTAGTGAGTGAAACAGTTTAATATTATTTATATATATATATATATTTGCATATATAATATTAAACTGTTTCACTTTTTATAGTGTCTTACAATTTAATTTTTGAAATATTGAAATATTAAACTGTTTCACTTTCTATAGTCTCTTACAATTTGACTTTTGAAATATGGAAATATTAAACTGTTTCACTTTCTATAATGTCTTACAATTTAACTATTGAAATATATATATATATACAGATGCGTTACGCTTCAATACAACACAGGTATGTCACTTTGGATTATTTGGTTTTCTTTAATCAATATTTATTTACATCCAGCATATGTGTTGACATGTGATAATGGATTTATGATGAGGTCTACCTAAATATTAAATAGGAAGGTAACGGTTGAAGTAGCAGTATGTTTATATTTAACCTTACATACGCTTCGTTAAAAAGGTATGCTAATATTTTAACTCTTGCGTTTACATAAACAATACCTGTGCTGTAAATAAACCATTTGGATCTGCACACTATGTGTTGTATGTGTAACGTCAGCGCAGCGTATATAACATACAGAGTAATAGAACACCGAGGTCACCATGGCCATACGCTACCCGTCAATGTCTAAATGCTCTATAACATTTTGTTAATTTTTTTTTTCTGTGCACAAACCTTTAGACAAAATAACGTTCAGGCGAGTGTTCGAAAATGTATGACCAAATCTCGCGCTATGTCATACTTCTGGACTATATAAATAAGAACAATCAAATAATCATTGTCTTACCTTCGGTGTTTTACACCACAAAACGTCGTTACAGCCACCACATCAACGGGTAACGTATGGATTGAGCATATTTTATTCGGCATAGGGTGCATATTTTAATTATTTTCCATTGATTTGATAGCGTAATTCTCTAAATTGTAATGCTTCCGAATACTTAGTCATCTGTTTCATTTTACGATTTAATAAATAAGCATACTCTATCTTTAATGTTGGTCTTAAATTTTGTCTTGTCGTGTCCTTATTTGTTTTGTATTTGGTTACACTGACTTCTGCCAAATTATTAAGTACTTGTGTCTTTCTAAGCTTTTCTATTTCTATATTCATATATACAAGATCATCTTTGTTTCTTACTTAATACATTACCGATTAATGCTGCATTAGTTAGTTAGAGGATATAGCCTTGCGGGAATTTATATATTTCTATTTTAATTTGGATGACATTAGGGTATGAGTGATGTTTGATGCACACTATAGCATGGTTTAAAACCTCATTGGCCTTTTTGACACTGACCATTCTAAGGCGGTACTTCGGATGCATCTATTTTATGTTTGTGGTGTCGCATATTTTGTTTCTATTTATACATGCAATTGTTGTTCGTTTTGAATGTGTTTTTAGATGGCTGAATTCTATGAATATTACATGCCTGTTTGGCGGATGTATCTACTTTCATATTCATAAATTCTATTGTAGGAGAAAGCAACGACACCAGTGAAAGTACTCTCTGGGGCATTTGTGAAGTTCGAGGTCTAGGCGCATATCTTAAAGGATTTCCGCAAATAGAAGTGACCCTCGGTATTGACGAACGTGGTCTTTTTCAATTTGAAGCAAAAGCGAAGTCCGTTGACATGGAGCGGTTTATCACTATTCCGGCAGTGAAAGAAATGTTCAAGACCGACATACAACGTTCGTCCGAGAAAGTTAAAGATATTGTTTTAGGTGTTGCTAAAAACTTAAAGAAAAAGAAATATGAGGAAATGCTCGAAATGAACGGTGGCGTTTGATGTTTGTCTATGATCTTTCTTGTCGTGCCCTTAATGGTTTATTCTCTTGTTGCTATGGTTTCTGCCAAGTCATTGAGTACCTTCATTGTGGCTTTCTAGGCTATGTATTATATTTACACGAGCATATTTGTGTTTTACTTATATTGCCTATTGATGTTGCCTTGATGGTTAGAGATTAGATCATGGCGGGGATTTTTTTATTTACACTGTTCTGTTTTTATCGGATGACAGTAGGGTAAGTGTGATGTTTGATGCACCCTAGAACCGGTTTAAACCCCCCCCCCCCCCCCCCCCCCACCCTAGGGCCTACGTTGCTACTGACCGTTCCAATGCGGTAGCCCTATTGTCAACCCTTTTATGTTTGTGATGTCGTTTGCTTTTATTATTACTTTTGCCTTCTTGTTTGTCTGTTTGCGTGTTTGTTTCTGTGTTTTGTGGTTGACTGTCCACCTTGAATGCTACATTCTCAGTCCGATCTTTTTATATTTCTTTGTTTTGCTTTAATTTTGTTTTGAATACTAAACATACATTGGATCAAAGCGAAAAAGAAAGTTTAAAGGGTAGGTTGGACGAAATAGATGAGTGGATAAAGGCCGAAACAAATACACTTGCTTATACATTTGATGATAAATTGGCTGCATTTGATGTGTTGAGAAATAACTTAAAGTTGTTCGATTGTTGCTTAAAATAACTAATTGTGAATGATAAGCAACTGTATCATGCCTTAAGTTATATACATATATTTTAAAAACTTATAACTAAACCGTCGTTTATGCTTCTCATTCTTACATATTAGTTTAAGATTTATTTTTTCTTTTATTATTGTATTCATAATCCAGAAGTAAGACGCATCATTATCATAATCTTAGCTTTAATTTTGTACCAAAATGCAAACTTTATAAAGGAGATACATTTGTACAATTATTACGGAATAAATTTAAATTGTGTATTTGATTATTTCTCTTAGTACACAATAACATGTAATATTTCTCTTAGTACACAATAACATGTAAGAAAAATAATATGAATGTGATAACTGATAACTATCTTGTTAATTGTTTCTACCGCCGTAACGAGGGCCTGTTGGAAAAGTACAACACCAACCTTAAGACACTTCTGCGACTAGGCATATCTCAACCCTCATTTTATGGAGATGTGGTATATGAACTTCGAAAGTTAAAGGGGTCTGACTGGTTTCCTGACCGCTTTACAAATTTAATCAGGAAGTTCGTCAGAAAAAGATATAACCCTTTGGTTTTACAGCGCACAGCATGTTTAGTGATTGACCCCTTTACAGTCAGTCATTACGCTTCACTTTTCACTTGTGCGATGACTGGGATACCTCTGGGGACTCTGTGATTGTACCTACTGAAACCCCATCTAAGGGAAGTGGGTGCATGAGCTTTCGTCCCTCGGGTTTTCTGGTCGTACCCTAGATTGGTTTTCTCTTTAGCTGCAACTACTATGGTTGTTCAGTACGATTCTGGATACATCATGAGATGGTTATTATTTTGTATGTGTTTCTTTAGTTAGTTTCTCAGGATGTAGACTTTATTATTAGAGAATTCTTTTTGATGGGATGTAGTTTTGTTTACACTGTCTTGTCTATTAGGGCGTTGAAGACAGGATAATAGCGAGGATTGTGCGCATATACAATTGATTCAAGCTAACCAGTAGACCTTATTGCCTACTGACCGTTCCAAGTCGGTAACCCTGTCTTCACCATCCTTTCTGTTGTTTTTGTGTTATTTTATTGTATTTTCAAGTCCTTGTTTGCAGTACAGTGTGGACCTACGATGCCATTGCGCTCGAACGCTGGGGTTTCTATAGGACCCTATATCACATTTTTGCTTTCAGTTCTAACTGTAACTATTCTGTACTTTCTTTAAACATATCGAACTTGTAGTAGGCGTAACAAGCAGTGGCTCAAGCATTGGTGAGATAGCGCTAATGTCATATTTTAATACATCTGTTAAAGTGTAATATTTCATGAATTTATTTGTATGGAGATCTTCGGTAAAAAGTTTTAATTTTGTATTATGTTTTGTGAAACTGCAAAGGAAGTCGAATAAAATACTTGAGGGTTGTAACTTTCAGTATACTTAATTAATTTCCTTTTATTGGACGAGATATCGAGACGTTTATCTTGTCCTGGTTTCCCTGGCAACTGCTATGGAATGCACAGTTTAGGCAAGGAATGTTGAGATGCATGATTGAGAGATTCAGTTTTGGGTTTGGACTTGATATAATGCGGTTATCCGCGTGTTAATGAAAACGGATTAACCATTTTAAAATTTATATCAGAAATGTTGTACTTATTACTATATGTACCTTATTAATGTTTGTTGATTTCAACATTTTGACATTGCGGATTCGTGTTATATGGTTTTTCCAATAAATAACAAATATCAGCAGAATTTCGACTTTATCGTTTATAGAGTTTCCTACAGCAAAATCATTGTAGGGATCCGTACACCGGATCTTGGTCAAGACCCCGTTCACTAGTACGGAGTTTTGGTCAGCCATGTTGTAGAAAACGTGCGGATAACAACAGCAAAGGTAGGTTAACCACGTTTTTCTCCTATTTTTGTTCATTTATATGAATATCAGTATTGCTATATGTTGCGGAAACATTTCCCCTTTCAAATATTACCGTACATTGTTGACATATTACTTTAAATGCTACAATTTGGATCAAAGAAAAACAATTGCCGGTGCTGAAATTCGCCCAAAGTACACTTCAGCAATAAATATCGCATTAATTTTGAAGTTGTATCGGTTAAAATAATCTAGAGATCTAAGAGCGTGCTGAAATAATATAAACCGACAGCTAAATACTGTTTGTGCTTACGTTCAATGTTTGCTCTGTTTTTGGAAAACAACATTGCTCCTTATCAAGTAAGCTTTATAATATGATTGTATGAAAAAGTGGATGTAAAAGTAGAACAGGAAATGCAGCATTAAAGGACCACACTCAAGCACAAACACTGAAACATGCAACAAATACAAATATGAATAAAAGGCAAGATATGACATTACAAACATAGATGGGTTGACAATAGGGCTACCGCCTTGGAACGGTCAGTGGCACACAATTACACTCGGGTTTAAACCAGGTTCTAGAGTGCACCAAACCTCACTGTTACCCTATCGTCATCCCAATAAAACGGGCCAGTGTAAACACAGATATCACAGTCAGGTTATATTCTCAAACAAGGCAGCATTAATAGGCAGCATAAGTAAAACACATAAATGATCCTGAATATATAATATTAAAAAGTATAAGCCTAAAAGCCACAAAGGAAGTACTCAATGACTTGGCAGAAACCAGAACAACAAGAGAACAAACCGTTAAGGGTACGACAAGACAAGATTTAAGGCAAACATCCAACGCTACGGTGTAACCGTCCTATAAGGATTTAGGTAGACGTCATCATAGGATTCACAATCTGTCCGGTCAAGTCTGGTGAAGTTCAGTGTTAGTGCATCAACAAATCAATTCAGTGCCATTTAAAACACTTTCGCTTTTACCAATAAAAAAGCCTCTAGAATTGTCAACACATTCCAGCTGTTATATTTAGCTGCTTCACAGTTATTTACTGGTAGCAAAACAGTATGTATTGGCTACGGAATTTATTTCGGAACATTAGTCCGATTAATACTGATAATATTATCCTAAAACAACCGCTTGTTCAAATCTATATTTGTTTTTGTCCTTCTTGCACAACGTCGGGTGGAGTCTTGCGTTTAAATATCATTTAATTTATATCCTCAAAATGGTGTTTATATAGTGAATTTTAAAAGGTATTTAAAAGAGCACTGTCCATAAGTAAGCATTTATTGAGCATAAGCAAATAACTGTCTGACTTTTATTCAGTCAAATGTATACATGAAAACATAAGCATAGACCCTAAGAAGTATGTAGTAATACAGACGTGAGTTTGAAAAAAAAGAAGTTTTAATTATTATTTGTAAATAATGTGGGACCCAATTATTTACCTTTTCTGCGAGCACGTGACTTCCATAAAACGCATTAGATTTTCTACATAGTATGTATTACGCAATATGGATAGCCCGCTTAGCTCAGTCGGGAGCGATGTCGACTACTTCTCGCTCACTATTATAAAATTATTACTGCTTGTGTTATTAATGCTGGTGTAATTTTAGTTTGGTCTGCGAGTTCAAACCCACAAAGCGGCTGTTCTTTTTTTGGTACCGCGATTGAATTCCGTCAGTCTTGTTTTTAATTAGTAAATATTCAATAATATTTAACGTGTCATATTTGTGAATATAATTAGTGTGGTTTTATAAGCTAAAAGTTACGGACATTGTCCCTTTAAGAAATAGGTACATATGGATAAATATGCGCACAACATACAGATTACACATTGCGGAAGGGCATTGTTACAGTTAACAATGTCCCACTATGTTGTATTATACCTTTCGTAACCTTAAAGTTTCATTTCCTTGTTGCACTGGCTTCTGACAAAGCAATGAGTTCATTTAAGGTGATTATCTAGGCTTTCATTTTTATAATCATAATTCTAACACGACATCCGCAGTCTTTCATATACACAAAGAAGAGAGACAGCTTTATGTTATTCTACGATAAAATACAGCTGTTCCATTAATTCCCCGCGTCCCTTGGAAGCGCACGTTACATGATATCACTTGGTAAATATACGTCACGAAGACAAACTCAACAGTAATTTTAATGAAATGTTAATTACAACAAATTGCCATGCTCCCAAACCGTGCACACCCCGATATAAACCCATGCATCAGTACATATAACATTAATAAACATCTTGAACAAGCTGAGAACGTTTGACGTCAAACAGCGCAAGCTTTATGACGTAAGCAATGACTTAATTGTTTGTCACGTGACTACTAGTGTATTGAAACGCAAAACTTTGCATACGGGGACGCCCAATGAAACAGCCTGTAAACACCACAGCCTAATTACCTTGACCTCCGATATAATATATAATGCCCCAACAATAGTGTAAACAATGGGGTTATTGTTGTGTTACAATCGAAATAATAAATACGTACCTGTATTTTATTTGTGAATAAAATACAGTTAGTCGTTCGGATGCGTTGTCATTAAATCACGAGTGCTAACGGACTCGTGATTTATCTACTACGCATCCGATAAAACACAGGTACGCATTTATTATTTCTTAAATACATAATGCTCGGTGTATCACCTAACTATGCTGAAAATCTTTTTAGAGAAGAACTTGATACATATTCTTTTATGTATAGCCTCTCGTTTTATAGGGATAACAATACGGTAATATTCAGGTTTGGTGCATCATAAAACTAGTTTTTACTCCCAGTGGCCACTTTTGCTACAAACCATTCTAAGGCGCACCACCAACTGCCGACTCTCGTATGTCTCTTACTTTACTTACTTAATATAATCTTCCATATACAGTAATTTTGTATCACATACTTCCCTATAAATACGTTGTATTTGAATATACGATACAACATAGACCTATCAATCAGGATTAGTTGCCTGTGAATAAAGCTTTATCACACGCGTGAAATAAAGGGTAAGAAAGTTCATATCAGGCAAATAACCGAATGTTCTTTGTGACTCTTTCAGTGGAGTTGTCGTCTGCATTCCATCCTGTTTTTGCGCCAGCTTATTGGCTATACATATACGTTAAGTTGTCATCTTTGGCCGCCATATCTCAACGGAAATGATTTGACTAGTTAATGCTAAGAAGATGAAATAAAAGAATTGATAGATAGAAATAAAATAAAGAAACAAATAAGGCATGATACACGGATCATAAAGAGAGTTTAACACATTTATAATAAACTCAATGATATAGAACCATCCGTGATTGAAATATGAACACTTGTGACCATTTATTGTCTGAATTAGACAATTTCAAATTCAATGGCATTCTTTTAAATCAAATTTCGGGGGTAAAAAAATGTCCTATAGATCTACACCTACGCGACAGACGTGAACACATCAGAATGGGATTATATGTATTAATAATATTATTGTTTTCTCCCTGGAAAATAACGTAGTAAGTTAGCTGACGTAGACAGTTCAACAAAGTCATTGCTGAAGTATATGATAAATAGAATAAAACAATTATTTTCATATCACACCCTATATCAGGCCCTCGACCCATATCAGCCCTCGAGCTAAAGCTCTCGGGCTGATATGGTGTCTTATTATTCTTTATTTTTTTATTTGTTTTGCTGCGTTCTCTGAATGCTACACCTCTAGTTCATCTTTAACGTTTACTTTATCGCGATATTTGGAAATACTTATTACAATCATCATTACATATTAAAATAAAGAATATACTTGAAAGAATGTACTGGTATATACACTATACGGACGGTATCTGTTGCTTAGACCGAGATAAAAAAAATTGGTTAATGATATCGACCAGTGTTAGTTCATTCCAACTACTTTAATTTCTTTTCTAGTATTTACTGATGTAATGTTCAAACAATGTTTTATGATCGGGCGGACAAAAATAGATTCGGGCACATCCTTTTCGAAAATGCGATTACCACAGACTTATATGAAACATGATATTCATGTATATGATATAGTAATACTAATATTAGTTTTATTTTTGTGAAACGAATGAAATTGTAGAAGTGGCAATACCTGATGGAATGTTTCTTTTAAGATGGATTTGGTACTAAACAGTCATGACTAAAACACGTATGTAGCTAACTACTTTATTCATAGTGGATACTCAGTTCTAATAAAATACACAATTCATTAGCTAAAAGCATTACAACATAAACTATATTATTTAGAACACTAATCAAGAAAAGCAACTCATCTGCGACGGTTATTTTGCATTTACCCTTAGAGATATGTCTAATACATTTATCTCCCATACATTAAACAACCGAGATAATTTTACACAGAAGCAAATATTTAAGATAAATTACATACGCTAGTAAAAAGGTTTTAATACAGACTTTATCATTTAAACCCCACAGTACTTGCCTATATGTTGGGCCTTATTAAAGCTGTTTGTTTGGTGTTCAATGAATTGTTCAGCACAGTTAAGGCTATGTATGACGGTCGATGTTTTTAGTGGTAGAGGAAGAGCACCAACTTATTACTGGGTAGAACCAGTACTGTATACCTCCCGTCACCCGTAATAATTATCAAAGCTGTACTCGTTCGAGGCCAGTTTCCGTCCAAGCCCAGTTTCCGTCATTCTCATTTAAAAAACATTTTTTACACTGCAAATAACTTTCGCGATGTCACTTATTGTCAGACGTTTATAACTGAAGATTGGAAACAGGAAAAACAACCAAAAAGTAAATAAGCGGTAAAAAACGAAAGGGATTTCTCCAAAAAATATGTTTACTTCCTTATATGGCGTTGGGGATGCGCATGCATACTGCTGCATAATAAACTATTAAAAAATAACACTGTGATGACGTCATATTTTTATCACTCTTCAGTGGACGCAGTTTAAATATACTGTGATTATATAATTCAACCAAAGAGAAGCAACTCGTACAACCTGTATCTGTTTGATACTACAGAGTTACTGTAAATTGTCGTCGTTGAACGTTTTACATTGACGTTACCAGGCGCATTGTTAAAACGATCGATGTGACTGATGGAACAATGCACACATACCATTTTTACAATGAAATTGTTGAATAGACTTGCAAACAAGTTTCTAATTCATAAAAGTTTACTGTATCTTGACCTAGTTGAATCTATCACTCGATAAAATACATGACCGAAACTGGGCTTGTAAACAAAATGATTTCTCAGTTTAAGTCTATTTATAAAAAAGGTCACGTGCCACTTCGATAATTTATATAAAACAAAATTCTTTGGTATCTTTCCATGAAGAGGTAACCTAAAAGAAAATAGAGTAAAAATTGTCAGGATACATAGATTTGTCTGAAAAATTAGTTTATGTTTACATAAGTGACGGAAAGTGACCCCCGACGAGTATATAGATATGAAAGCGTTATTGAAATAATTCGAATAACACAAGGTTACTAACTTGACCAGTACATGTAAACATAATAAGGTAATACAAAATAAATTTGAAAGAGAAGGGAAAATAGGCTTTTTAATAGTATTATTATTCTAGCATTTAACAATGATATGTTTGCACAATTGTTTAACTTAAAACTTTGCAATACATATATGCATTTAATAATCATATGATTAATGCACCTATCAGTGTTTTACCCCACCAGGGAGTGAGTGGTGGGGGAAGGGCGTCGGGCATGCCAGGGCAATTAGACAGCAATGATGACCCTGGGTAGGGAATTAGACAGAAACCGATACCAACATGGAATATAATATCTTCTACCCTGGGGAATTAAACACAAATATTTGTTCTTGCTCCAAGGAACGGGAATTAGATAATTTGTTTGTAGATGTGTCTAATTTTCCTGGTTGTGCCCGCGGGCCCCGCCTCTCCCCCTACCCGGTCTGAAAACACAATGATAGGTGCATAATTGTAACCTTTAAAGCTTGTGATATGCGTTGATTGAATAACCTGATAGCTTTTTTCCTGGATGATATCAAGGAAGATATGACATTTACCTTGAAAACAAAGGATAACAAGTATTTCAACGTATTGTATACGTTCATACTGCCCCGTTTACTTTGCACCGCTCAAATCGATCAACATTCTACGATACTGCACGTAGGCAAGGTCCCGGAGCTACTTTCAATGTAAACACGCTAGTGTCAAAATAAAGCGATAGCAAAGGTTCACCTGGTTAACAGTTTAGATATATTTTGATCGGTTAGACGCATTTATTGACTTTAAATAACACTAACTAATAATAGGAACGTTGATCAGATCTCGCAAAATAATCGTCCTGATAAAATGAACTACAAGACAGGAATCTAGCCAAATGCAATATAAATAAAACAATTACAGTTGATACAATCATCAAGCAATTATACAATATGGAAGAAAACAATAACGAGTTCAAATGTATTAAATTCGTTCGAGTAAGTATTACTTACGACTCGGTGTTATGTCACTCGATGATGTAAAGCAATTCAAATACAATCCATTATCTATAATAACTATATGTTATTTTTTTTCTGTTTAGATTTGTAGCTCCTCTACAAAACGTTTATAAATATACATGTAACCTTACTGAAACTTAATCAACTCCAGAAAAATACTAAATATGTCTACAATGAATTGCTTAATCGCATGACATTTAATGAAAGTAGGCCTTAGCCCTTAACCTGATAAGCACGACTATGCTAGCTTTTGTGTCCATTGTAAACCCAGATGTTCTACAATGTCCGGCTGCTGATCAGTCATTTCCCCCAAAAATACCCCTTTGACACATAAATGGAATGGTCTTAATTCAAAGAAAGAACAGTTCTTTATATATATACGATATATAGGGGTTAAGTGTTAAAAGCATGCACGATCGTTACATTATTTATTATGATATATGCCTCCCGGCTTATATATGGAAACTAATCAAATAAAACATATCATACTTTGAGTATCCCAAAACTGTATTTTAAAAACATAATATACAAATTGAACACAAACATGCAATATATCTCCTCTATAAGTACGGTTAAAAGTGGAATATGTTAACATTAAATTATACATAAGAAAACAGACAACAAACAGTAATCTGAAACAAAACGAACATACTGACTTTCAAACGACGGAAAAGAGAGAGGCATCTACAGATTCATGCAAAGAACTTGACATGTCCTAATCAGAGCGATAAACATATAAGGATAACATAGAAGATGAGCTTGGGCAAGATATTTGACACAAAGTGTGTATGAAGCTGATCTGATGAAATAGTATAAGAATCCATCATGAGTATCCATATGAGATAGGTAAATCTCACCCTCGGGATCAGAGCCTCGACCCTGGTTACAATTCTGTCCCTCGGGTGAGATTTCCCTATCTCACATGGATAAACTCATGATGGATTATTTTTCTCCCAGTATGCGCTTAGTAGAGGCATACTTCAGTGACTTTATTTGATTTTACGCTAGAATAAGGCGACGTCGCCACGTGACGTCATGACGTTTATGTAAGAGTCACATGTCATGAGTTATCTCACATAAGGAAAACTCCTATCTCACATGACTAGAAATGGGAGAAAGTGCTTTCCGATTGATTCACAAAGACTGACATCATTATCCTGCGCCACAAGGTCATCCTCCGATACGGTATGGGTTTAATATAATATTACTTATAAACTCCCAAATTAAACATTTGTCGCTACTTGATTGTTGACATTAATTATTCACGCTATAAATAGCGCAAGCGTTTTAGTAATCATAGTACTGAACGAACGAACATATTAAATCGATTAACAACAAGAACAAAACATTTAAATCCGAGGTTTAGTTAATATGTATGTATTGTATAATCAATGTATTTGCTCTGTCAACTTGTGTAATAATCCTATTAAAGATGGTGTGAAAATCCTATCTCTAAAACACATATTATTTGAATATATATGAAATAAAAAGGTGAATATAAAGGTAAAACAGTGCCTTTTAGTTATAATGGCCCTGGTTAATTGATAGTGAGTGTAAACCTGCATAAAGTACTGCTGTCTTACACATACTCTTGTTAGGGTTGGTGATGTTTTGTCGTCTACTCAGTAAAGTGCAGTGGTCATTTTGTGTTTGTGCATTACTATTTACTGATACTGATCCTGATGAAACATTATAGGTATGGCATGCACTATTATAACTAAACGGCACTGCTTACGCATGTCTATAAATAATACCAGAAATAATGTTTTGCAGTTGTATATCCCATGTGCACATGCAGCATCTCTGCACCATCGTCATCGCTGATGAAAACGTTTGGTCTGGAAATCTCGACGACATGGATTGTTTGTGTTGTATTTATCATTTACAATAATTTAAATGATGTTTTAATGCTGTATTAAATTCTGGTTTTGTGACAAATATACAAGTTTGTCTAATTATACGAGCGGAACTGATGGTCCGCCTTGTATGTATAATGTCCCTCCTGTTCAGCTACTTAATAGTCGTCAGCTTAACCCATTTCCTCCACCATTTCTAAATAATCTCCACATGATTTCAAAATGCACTTAAACGATTCTGGAATGAATTCAATATAACAGCTATACATATGATCTTTTATATTTGCACATATTTGAGGCACTGTTTATTATATATATATATATATATATATATATATATGGGGAGAAATATTTGTGAACTACCAAGGACAGACAACCTTCGGACGAACTACGGCAGGGCGCCTAGCTATGACGAGATACACAGAAATCAAGCGTATATATTCACTCCTTAAAAAAGGTAGTTGCAACACACGTTGATAAACTGTATCTCTACATCATAACACACTCGTCTGAAGGCACAATTAACATATAGACGCATACATACATACAATTATAGCTCATATGAGTGGGCCACATTTAAGCGTTCAACCACACACAGCTATATTGAGACAGTGACAATGAAAGGTGCCGGATCTGGGGATACTGTGAATTCAGGTATATATAATAAAGGGAGAGAATTTGAACTCACTACGGCAACTTTCGAAATTGGGATCTCGTAAGAGATTCATGTTCACAAGGCAGAATTATATATGGGGAGAAATATTTGTGAACTACCAAGGACAGACAACCTTCGGACGAACTACGGCAGGGCGCCTAGCTATGACGAGATACACAGAAATCAAGCGTATATATTCACTCCTTAAAAAAGGTAGTTGCAACACACGTTGATAAACTGTATCTCTACATCATAACACACTCGTCTGAAGGCACAATTAACATATAGACGCATACATACATACAATTATAGCTCATATGAGTGGGCCACATTTAAGCGTTCAACCACACACAGCTATATTGAGACAGTGACAATGAAAGGTGCCGGATCTGGGGATACTGTGAATTCAGGTATATATAATAAAGGGAGAGAATTTGAACTCACTACGGCAACTTTCGAAATTGGGATCTCGTAAGAGATTCATGTTCACAAGGCAGAATTATATATGGGGAGAAATATTTGTGAACTACCAAGGACAGACAACCTTCGGACGAACTACGGCAGGGCGCCTAGCTATGACGAGATACACAGAAATCAAGCGTATATATTCACTCCTTAAAAAAGGTAGTTGCAACACACGTTGATAAACTGTATCTCTACATCATAACACACTCGTCTGAAGGCACAATTAACATATAGACGCATACATACATACAATTATAGCTCATATGAGTGGGCCACATTTAAGCGTTCAACCACACACAGCTATATTGAGACAGTGACAATGAAAGGTGCCGGATCTGGGGATACTGTGAATTCAGGTATATATAATAAAGGGAGAGAATTTGAACTCACTACGACAACTTTCGAAATTGGGATCTCGAAATTGGGATCTCATATATATATATATATATATATATGAGTTGAAAATACTGTCATAAACAAAATATCATATAATAAGCAGCACCTCAAATATGTGCAAATATAAAAGATCATATGTATAGCTGTTATATACAGTAGAGAAAATCATATATATATATAAAGTTTATATTAAATAAAACATATAATAAATAAGGGCTTCTTTTTTTAATTAATACTATATATGTATATACTCCAGCGTGTATTTTTAAATCGGAAATGTACGACAAGTATAATAAAGTATATAAATAATTTCTATGTATAATTGGTAATGTATGTAAACGTATATACATACCAATACTTCAGTTTATATTAAGCTAAATCATGTTAATATGTATTACATGTTATACAGATGATATCGCCGTATTAAATTTACAGTCATGAATATTTCAAAAATGATTTGGATGACTTAAGCTGGTGCTAGGAGGTCTGAGAGGTGTTGCATTTTACATTACCTCTCATGAACAGACTATGATGAACAGTAAAACCGAGACTGTTAATTTTATCTCTAGTTTGTCTCTGTTGTTTCCAAGAGATCCCCTTTTCAGTATTTATTGACATTCACACTAGCGTTTGTTTAGTGCTGTGTGGTGGAGGTAAAACGTCGCCCAGACTAAAAATCAGTAGTGCTATTACTTACTGCTGATCCTTTGAGATCTTTTGTGGCTTTTAAAGTAGAAAATCGCTTATGCCGGTGATAGGTGTTGCACTTTACATTACCTCTCATGAACAGACTCAATAGAACCGAGTCTGCTACTTTTATCTTTTGTTTGTGATTGTTTCTTCCAAAGGATCCCTCTTTCAGGATTTATTTCAATTGTAAAGGATCAGTGCAGATTGGACCAACGGTTGGAGTATGTAAAGAGATCATCCTCAGATACCATACATATCACCAAATTAATTATACTTGGCAATGACTGTGAATTGCTCGTGGATTATTGATAGTTGCATATGCTTTTATAGAGAGTTAGATGTTGAGTGATATTCCTGTTGTATTCTGCTCGTTTGTGTTTTCGTGTTGTAATACCAGAAATGTTAAAGGGGGTACATCAGGATTTTTCTAGAAACATCTTAAATTATAAAATTGTTCCAGTTCATGATAAAACACTTATATCAATCAAAATATGATGTTAGAACCATTTTGTTAATGTCTAAACTTTGAAAACACCATATAGCTAGAACGGAATCGGACGTAAAATGCTGAAATTAACCCTGGTGCGTCACCTAGGATAGTACGTATTACTGTGCAGAATGAATTTCGTTGCAAATAAAGGATAATTTGTAGGCTCATTCATTATGTTTTGGCCAAGTAGAATAGAAAATATCAATATTTGTCAATTTTAAGTCGGACACCTAGACCCCCATGAAAAGCCTGATGTACTCCCTTTAATGCTAAGTTTATTTGATATGCCTATGATCGATTGAAAAGTAATGCATTAACAATGTAGAAAATCCGTGCTGCAATATTTCTATATTTTAACTCTTTGTTTATCAATTTTCAATCTCATCATTGTCAAAGTACCTGAAGTTCCATGACGCACGTGTTTGTATGTATACAAACCTATATCGCATTTGTTTGTAACGGCGCATTTGTTTTGCTGAATTGGTTCTTATTTATTACGTAGAAACTTCAAGAACAATCCAAGAAAAACTTATCAAATGTGCCTTCTCATCTAGGCCAAGTCAGTATGTTTTATCTTAAAACTTTTAATATGCGTTTTGCTAGATTTTATGAAACAAGGATTTCACAAACAATGAGTTACATGTACGTTATTATGTGTGAGTATTAAATTAACAACTTGTTTACCTTGATTTATCTAATCGCATTGGTGGAAGCGCTCTACTACGTTCAATATTGCTACCTTCATTTGGCATGGTTTAAAACGAATTGAACTCGTTGAAGTATTTTCTGTATATCAATCCGTTATCCATCTGTTATCAATTTGTTATCAATATGTTATCAATATATTATCAGTTAAGGGGAGAGGGCACTAGCAATACAAAATCAAACATATTGTATATGCGCTTGTGGAGCTATAGGAAACGTTTGAAGCGACTCTGATTTAATTTATTAATTAAATAACAATTATCAAACAATATATATATATATAACATTTTGTAAGCATGTGTTCTTGTTCATAACTTCATATAATGCAAAATAGATTTGTGTTTTTGTTCTGAAAAGGTGTTTTGATTTACACAATTGAATATAATGGTGCATTTGTTGTAATAGGAATTAAATAAACAGCGAAGGCATGTAATCAACTGGCCTGATTTTATTATATTTCGTAAATCTATCGCCAAAAGTGACTTTATGGTTTTATTTTGATAAAACCGGTATAAAGGCGATTGCTGGGGAAAAAAATTCCGATAAAGTCATATTAACTTATACCTTTAAACAAGCGAGTTATTTGGTGAAAATAGTTTTACCTTTAGACCAATATCTGCCCCACGAGTGGTCAACGTGTCAATTTTCTGTTTAGAAACTGAAAAACATAACACAAATTAACCAAATATAATAGTGTAATCAATCAGTTAAAACAATGTGCAGCTCTAGCAGGGTATCATTTAAAGCATGTGTTTTTAAACACAATATAATTAAAATGTGTTCAAAAGCTTTGTGGTTTTCTTTGACAAGGTCGTGTTCAATAGAATTAGAAATATGACTTTTATACATATGTTTTGTTGAATTAATATCTTTCCAGAAGAGAAATAAACTGAGTATACAACTTTTCACCTTTATTTGGTTTAATTTATGCTTAACAGCTTCAGAACATGTTTCATTCAAATAGACCGATAGTTAAACGTTTAGCAGAGCAATAGTCAAAAGTTGCCGTTTTACATTTATTATTATTTACCTTATTAACATTGCCATTCATGTCTGTCGTTTTGCGTGTTTTTGGGTTAACTGTGTTCTGTGAAAGCTGCATTTCCTGTTCGATTTTTATACTTATTTTTATTTAAATTAAATATTAATTGTTTAGAAACACGAATTACCTAATTTCTAAGTTAGAGCGTAGCAAGCGGATCATTGAAACCAGGGAATGCAATAGAAGCGCATCCTTCCTTGAATCGTTCTTTTTTTGTTTTTGTAGTTGCAGACAGGAAATACTAGTGCATGTTCTTATATTCCCAAATGAGTAGCCACTTTCTCAGTTGCGGTTCGAACTTTAGGACTTCTATACAGGGCGTCTATCCTTGTTTGGACCTGTGGACACAACTCATCTATCTTTGTCATAACCGCAACTATTTGCAACCCTGAAATTGAAGATATATATCATCTATATCTGTCGTTATGGCAATAATCCGCAACCCTGTAAGTATTGAATGAATGTTGCAAAACTACATAGTATTTTTTATTCATGTATTATAAAAACGAGATATTACGGCACGATGTTTGCACAATTGATTCACAAAATCTAGGCTGTCACTTGAGAACATAGACTCTCAGTTGAGAACCTGAACTTCGGGACTATTGTCACTGAAAGGCATTGCTCAGTCATTAATTTATCTTTTTCTTACATGTCTACCTAAACATACGCTAAATTCAATGGGGGTTGGTGGGGGGGGGGGGGGGGGGCGGGGCGGGGGGTGTGTGGGGCGGAGGTGTTGTTGGTTCGACTGGACTGATGTTATAAAACCGTCTACCTACCATAAAGCGGAATTATCGCAATTTTAATTATAATCCTCCAGTTTGTAGGCATCGCATATAACTGAAGATTTCAAAAGCTACTACGCTTGTTAAAACCATCTCCGTTCGTCCGTCCGTCCGTCCGTTACCGAATCTCCTCCTAAACCGCTGAACGGAATTCAACCAAATCTGACTTCACCATATGCAGAGTAACATTATGTTTGGCTCCGAGCCCAGGGGCCCTCAAGGAGGGGGTGGTGGGGGGGGGGGGGGGGGGGAGTTGGGGGTCAAAAGGTCAAATACACTAAAAATTCAATTAAACTGTAATTTTTCCATATTTTTGCACGTACTTTGGTACATGTAATCGTCAATGACAGATAAACAACAACATATCAAACGATTGTATTATTTCGCAAACTCGGACGTCTGCCCGGGGGCCCAGGGTGGGTAGGGCGGGCTGGAGGTGGTATTTGGGGTCATTTTTCTTTTTTGTAATTATGTCTCAAATGAAACATTATGATGATGACTCAGCACCCAGGGTCCCTCAGTGGGGTTCAAAAGGTCAAATGCACTAAACATTCAATTACTCTGTAATTTTGTCTATATTTTTGCACATAACTTGGTGTATGTAATCGTCTATGCAAGATGAACAACATATCAAACGATTTTATTAGTTCGAACTCGGACATGTTTGATAATTATGTCTTAAATGAAACATTATGATTACACTGTTTCCTCCTACGTCATCGGTTGGGCCTAGAGGAAGGAGCATTAAATACACAAATAATTCAATTATGGTGTACTTTTTTCATACTTTTGCACATTAATTGGTATAATAGTCGTCTATGGAAGAGATAGACAGCATGTCAAATGATTTATTATTTAAAACTAGTAGTGTAATTTTTGTTTGGGCTACGAGTTCAACCCCACGAAGCGGTACTTATTTTTTTTGGTACCGCTATTGAATTCCGTCAAACAATTTTTGTTTTAATCAGAAAATATTCAATAATGGTTGGTGTGTTATGTTTGTCAACGTAATTAGTTGTGTTTTATTGGCTAAAAGTTACGGATATTGTCCCTTTAAAGGGAATTGACCTGTGTGAAGAAAACGTGTTTTTTTGCAATGGCGCGCCGTCGAATTCGTTCTAGTTTAATCTTGTTAATAGAAGAAAAAACAAACTTAACTAATATGGTATAACAATTAAATTGAATTGAATTGGGATTTAAGGCACACCAACACATGGAAGGTTATATGGCGCCTAACAGGCATGAATGCCAGGCTCATCCTCCATGTACATCGAGATAACATATGGAAAATGGGCCTAGAACCTTCTCACCCTGAACTCCAGAGTTGCTGCAAATTCTATCGTAGAAACTCCATTTACGCTGGAGCCACGTTTATTGTTTTTCTGCCACTGCTCTTTTGATGTGAGCGAGATGGCACCTGAAACAATGCAGGGATCATAATGAAGACTTTTAATGAACTTGAACAAAAAATGATAAAATGAACATGAATTTTGGGGGATTCTACCCCTCTGGATCTGCAGTGGCCCTATTATTTGCCCCGTGACCAAACGGGGGCCCCGGGAACCACACGGGGCTGGTATAACAAAATGAAAAGGAGCCTTGGTTTCGAAGATCTTAATTTTGAGAGAATACTCTCGAGTACGGCGAATACAATCTAAAGAAATGACAGTTTCTGCACAATGAAAGAACTGCTTTTAGAAAATGGTTGTGGTAGTTAAAAATATTAAAACAATTATGGACAGTAAATTTACCATGCCAAGTCTATGTCGTCGGATTTAATAACGTTGGTGGCATCACCGTCTACAAGTGGCAGGTCCATTATCATTTTTGATATTTGGCCCTGCTGTGCGACGGCCGAAATGCGATAATGAGCCGAAATACTTTATAATACATGATATTTACTAACAAAGGCGTTACTATATTTAGTTAGGCATGTAATAACTACATGCAATACATCTAACATTCAGGGTCTGAGATGTGGTAAATGTGGCAGTGCAATTATAGAAAAAGTATGCATATTGCATAACAGAACTACCGCACAAATATTATCGGTATATATGCCTTCAGTGGTTTATAATTTCAATGAATACAGTCTCAAGATACAGTGCAGTCTCTCTTGGAAATATATTCAGAACTGGGAAATGTCATACTAACGGGCGATTTCAAAGATGGATTTTTTTCTCGTTCAGACACACTAACAAAAAAAGGAGAAGAAAACATAACAACACAAAACAAAACAAAAAACAAAAAATATAAAAAATAACAACAACAACAACAATACACACACACGAACGCACGCACACACACACACACACACGCGCGCCTGATCATATGATACTTAGAAGCGACTAAACGCATGTTATTAAACTATATAATGCAATTGATAATGATGTTTGCACTGTATCGGACCATCTTAAATCATCATTGAGTTATGCTTTCCTATGGACTCGTATATTTTTAACCACATTCAGAAACGCAGACTACAGAAAATGTTGAGACACAGTCAAAGACACATAATTATGCAGCTGACCTAGACAAAGAGCTATCAAAATGTGATATTTTATCTAGAAATGCTGTCTTGCTCAAATCATGATGTAGATGAAATGTGCAGTCACATCGGTCGTTCGATTCATACGGCCGTAAATAAGACCTTGCATAAATTAAACCAAATATACACGCAAAGCTCCAATGGACATCAGAGGTCAAACATGCACGTAAAACGCAGAGACAGATACGCCTTATGTGGATCTCTGAAGGAATGGGCTAGAGAGCATACTCGTGCATCTTACACACACTACAAATGGTATCAACGTCAATTAAAACATATCCAGGAAAATATAACTTTCAGCACTTTTTGACAGATTATATCGATAATGGACATTTTCCGTCGACATATACATGGAAGATAATTGTTAAACAGTGTTAAGAAGCACCATATGGAATCATGGAAACTGAAGATGAAGTTTTCCAGATATTCTGGCTTCTTCAACCAAAACTGAAGTGACATATTTCCAGAGCAAGCTCAGATATTCGTTTGGTATCGCATATAATCAAATTGTGGGATCATGTTAGCCAATCCGATAAAAGTTAGTGTATATTGTGCGACTTTAAAGTTAATGACATATTCGAACATTCAACAACAACAAACAAAGCCTTTGCGTTGTCAAGACAAGCATATGTTGATGACAGAGAGATGCCATGATTGGATCTGATCTTCCATTTTTGACATTTTACTAAATATTATGTCCTTCTGATTCAGTCATATCACTTTATAAAAATAGAACTCAATATTTGACATATTTGTTTGTCTAACATCATGAACATGCAACGACATTAACATTCTAGCTGGCAAATATGTGGCAATTCCCATAGCTTTATAATTCTGTATACTTACGGACCAGAGGAATACAGTTAAACATATATGAGTACATTCCCTTCTGGAACATGTTCCTACTTTCGTTTCGTTTTTATTTTTTTTCGAGAATAAAGTTTCTAACATGAGATGAATATTTATTATACAAGTTATGGATATCTTTTATAAATACAAGTATTCCTTCCAAACCGAAATAGTATCTAGATAAACATCACAGAAAGGTTATGAACATGCCGCTGCGATATGTAGACAAGAAACGTGTCAATATTAATAAATATTTTAATTTAATTACCTTTTTTTCTTATTGCCTGTTGTACTACAGCTATATGTTTAAGAAGTTGGTATTGTTCTTCTAAAATCTCTATCTTTGTAGCGTCCATAACAAAACAAACGAGGTGTATTTGATCTTCTAGTTGTTTCTGTGGTTCCAAGTCTTTTTGGTCAATAGGAATTTCTATATCTGGGAACTAAATTTAAGGGTAGAATCATATAATATATGACAGCATAATTGATATAATTCAATTGTCTTTGCAATATATACAGCAGGTGCGGAAGGAATTCTAGAAGCCAAGGCCGTCAAATCGACCTGCCGAAAACGTGTGACCGAAGTACTGTATTAAAAAATAAATAAGAGGAGCGTGACCTAATAATAAGAAATAAAGAAATACCAAAGTTGTGTATGTATATATACATATCAAGTTTGAAAGTTGTATCGCTTATAATTTATATTGGTGAAAAAAGTAGTAAGCAAATGTTTAACATTTTGTTTCCCAAACTATATTTTAGTCCATGCAAACGTAAATGTCAAGGTCATGGACACATTGTGGTTTACATGTGTGGTATCTGTCCTAATACATCCACTAACTATATTTTTAAGTTGTATTGCTTATAATTTAAAAAGATATTGCAAAAGGAAAACCAGTCTAAACCTAGCATGTTTTTGTTAAAGCGGCTCGATAAATATAAACCAATCAAGGGTTGTGGACTGAAATCTACTACAACGACAGATGTACATACATTGAAAATGTTCAAATAATGATACTTAATCATGTAATGTAGACCAGTCCCTACATTTAACAACATTACTTAACTCAACCTAAATAATTGTATTTGGTAGGACTTAAAGCTACATACCCTCTACCTTAATTCCACTCCTCTTTGTAGGCGTGTCTTTATTTGTAATTTAATGTTCATCCTACATGACAAATTCTGGTATTAAAGCGATCAAATTTAACGCAGGATATCATTTATTGTATATATTGAGTAGTGCACATCGTACGTATACACATGTAACATTATAATATTGAAAGGTTTTCATGTTTCGGGACACAAAAACACGACTTTCTGATAACATTATTTTACGATAATAAAACAACAACATTATGAACATTTGGTGTTGCTCAGGATGTATCAGTAAATTAACGTTTATACCACACCTTAACTACTTTAAGGCCAAATGCCGCAAAGCTGTAAACACTAATTGGGGAGGAGATCGAAAAGTCCTCTTGCGCCTTTATAGATCTCTTATCAGATCCAAGCTGGACAACGGCTCAATAGTATATGGATCGACTCGCAAGTCATACTTGCAGATACTCGATCCTATACATAATCAAGGATTACGACTCGCTTTAGGTGCCGTTCGTACATCACCAGCCTATGGTCTATGTGTTTAAGCTAATGCACCATCCCTGTATCATCGACGGGACAAATTAGCCCTTCAATATGCTATTGAATTACAATCTGACCCTTCAAACCCAACTTTCGATACTGTTGTTAATCCTAGTTATGAACACGTTTTGATCGAAAACCGACGGTCATTCGACCATTTGGTCTTCGTATTAAACGTACAAAGTACCACAAATTCCACCGTTGACTTTGGAAACACCAACACTTACTTTTGATCGTTGTAATAGTAAAAATCCATTACAGATCCTATTATCTTTTAAAGAAAATTTAATGAAATTAAATCGAAATACAGTAACTTTCAACATATATACAAAGATGGTTTAAAAGCTAACTGCAGCAGCTGTTGTTCACAAACGCAAACACAGCATAAAGAGCCTCCTGCCTGACGCCTTGTCTCTATCTTTTCAGCTGAACTTAAGGCAATTGAACTTGCCTTAAACTATATTCAAGAATCTGATGATGACCATTTTGTTATATTCTCTGATTCTCTTTCATCTCTTCAAACTCTGGGTAATATGAAACATGATAACCCAGTTGTGCTTCAATGTTTAGAACTTCCAAGCCATGTAGGAATACGTGATAATGATAAAGCTGATAGTGCTTGGGATTTGTCAGTTAACAATGAACTCCTTTCAATTAAACCGTTACTCGGACAATGGCATCCTTCTAGTAGACCCATTCGTCGAGAAGAAGTTATTCTAGCCCGGTACAGAATAGGGCATACACGTTATACTCATTCATATATACATAGTTTATGTTACTACCATATGATCCCTTATTGTAAATAGTTTTATCTTTATATATTTACATTAATTTTTAATTACTATTTCATTTCTTTATCTTTCATCAGTTTTTGCGCACAATATGACTTATTTATGTGTCGAAGTGCCGTAAAACACCATTCATTCATTCATTCATTCATTCATTCATTCATTCATTCATTCATTCATTCATTCATTCATTCATTCATTCATTCATTCATTCATTCATTCATTCATTTATTCATTCATTCATTCATTCATTCATACATTCATATATTCATTCATTCATTCATTCATTCATTCATTTATTCATTCAAGATGTATCAATAAATAATACATCATGTCTTAAATATAGCTAATCTTGGGTGGTGTGAAACAATATCATCAATAAATACCGGTAGTGTAGTGGTTCTATATACCTTCAGCTTTTGCACAGCAAATAAGAGCGCCAGGTCTCTGGTTCAAATCCCACTCTGGGCGCAATTAAGTTGATGAAAATATTCTAAATCTGTATATTCATCTATGTCACCTGTATGAAGGCTAGATAAAATATGATATTTTAACGCATCGATGTGTTGGCATATATAGCGAACTTTTGGATGTATGTCGAACTGAAACTTCTTCATTATGAGTTTGTACCATTTACAGTAGATTTAAGTTCGATGGTTTTATAATATGTGTTGTGTTAATGTTTTCAATCTGTGCCCATCATGTTTGGTCGATTGCTCTTAAATATCTATTTCCTGTCTGGGATTTGTATAGGCCGTTCTAAATCATTAGAATGCATCAATTGCAAGTGAAAATGATGTCATGTGTCTGTATGGTATGGTATGTATATATTTCAATGATAATCAGTCAATAAGCTTGTATAGCGGAAAAAAATAAGGCACTCTAAAATAGCGCTAACCTATTTTAAGACCGCCGTTTGTAAAGCAGTGCCTTTTTGTTCTCGTGAGAATATAAAAACACACCACAAACAGAGTGTCTACAATTAAATTCTAAGCAATTCTGCAGTTTTGTAAATAAGAATGCATATAAGAAGGTTCTAGGTCCATTGTGCAAATGCAAACCAGATGCAGTCAAGCTTGTTGATTTGTTAAAATGTACATTACTTAAGATTACGGTATAAAACGGATAACATGGGAAAAGGTACGGGGAAGTAGAAATACTAATATACTATGATGTGGCGTGTGTTTTTATACATGATCTTACCTCATATCCCGCAGGTAATCTTCCATCTAAAATATATTCGATTTCGTGCGTAAAGCCTCTATTCTGTTCAAAGCCTTTCGAATCAAACAGTACTATTTTGAAGTTTTGTTTCTCGTTTCTGTTTGGTATTATTTCATATGCGAGGAGCTATTGGGAGAAAAGATAAATAACAAAGTGTAAGCACTATTGTATTCCAAAGTTACATGTCCATGTGATCCTAGATTAGGCGTCGTTATCTTGGTGCAATAACGTGACGTCGGGATGATTCCCCAGGAACGGTAAAACGATTGAACATACTCGGTATTAAGATTTGAAGACTTTTGTTTTCTACCCGTGTGACTTTAATTGACCACTATACACTATGTTTAGGAGTTTTGAGACAATCCGTGTTTACAGTTGGTAAATACTATCTTTCACTTTCAAAATATGCATTTATTATTATAAATTACTTTAGCAATAAAATGTAACACCCATATACTCAACTGTGCATTTTCTCTGACCGTCAGCATAGTTTAAAATTAATATAACTACGCATTGTACTTTTAAAGGTACTGGAGGCGTTCTAGAATAGTGATTGGTGTCAATCCAAATCCAAATTGAAACCCTCATATTGTACTTCAATTTCATATAAAATGTACATGTGAATAAATATAATCCGCATGTTACATGTTTTTAGATAACCTAAGCCGAAGGGATCACTCTTCATCCGTCGTCCGTCGTCCGTCGTTAACTTTTGCTTCAAATGACTTCTCTTCAGAAACTGCTTGGCAAATTTTAACCAAACTTCACACGAATGATCCTAAGATGAATGCTTGATTCAAATTTGTTAAAATATGGTCCTGCGCGACATCCAAGATGACCGCCGTTACCATAAAAATTCGAAACCTTATAAAATTTACCTTTCAAGGACCGTTGTACAGATTTCGACAGTTTGTTTTAAAATAATCGCCACCAAGGCCTAGACTATCACGTATGTTCAAATGAAGTCCCCAGAGTTAGAATGGCTGTGCCCCGGGAGTCGAAATTTTGTATATGGAGAATTTGCATGTTTTGCATAGACTTGTATAGAAAAAACTTAAAAATATTCTTCTCTGAAACCACAGAGCTCTAATATATTATTAGCTTATGGTCCTCAACCAAGTATGTTCAAATGGTTACCCTGGGGTCAAATTTGGTCCCGTTCCGGTGATCACAGTTTTTCATAGATGCATAAAGGGTACAATTTAAAAAATCATCTTCTCTGAAACTAAAAGAGTCAGAGGTTTAATATTTTGCTTTTACTATAAGCTTAGGATCCTCTACCAAGTTCGTTCAAATGATGACCCTGGGGTTACATTTGGCCCCTCCCCAGGGGTCACATGTTTTACATAGACTTGTTTATGGAAATATTTAAAATATCTTCTGCTCTGAAACTACAAGAGCCAGATGTTTAATATTTTGCATTTACTATAAGCTTATGGTCCTCATACCAAGCTTGTTCAAATGTAGACCATGGCGTCACATTTGGCTCCAACCCAGGGTTCACATGTTTTACATAGAAACCCTGAAAATCCTCTTCTCTGATTTGCATTTGCTATCGGCTAATCTCCTCTACCAAGTTTGTTCAAATGGTAACCCTGGTGTTACATTTGGCCCCTCCCCAGGGGTCACATGTTTTATATAGACTAGTATAGGGAAATACTTAAAGAATCTTCCGCTCTGAAACTACAAGAGCCAAATGTTTAATATTTTGCATTACTATAGTCTTATGGTCCTTTACCAAGCTTGTCCAAATGGGTCACATTTGGCACCACCCTAGGGATCACATGTTTTACATAAACATATATAGGGAAAACCCTAAAAAATCCACTTTCCTGAAACTGCAAGAGGCAGAGGTTTACTATTTTGCATTTACTATAAGCTTAAGGTCCTCTACAAAGCTTGTTCAAATGGTGACCAGGGGGGGTATGGCTCTTCCGAAAACGTAATTTCCGATTCACGTTGTACAAACTTTTTTTCATAAACAAATGACTATTTTTGCAAGAAAATTATCATTAAACATAATTGTATTAAGTTTTTGTCCATAAAAACTGGTATTTCTGCATTTATTCTATTTATAATATCGACAGACTATTAGATACGGATCCGGCCAGTAACTCGGAATATCTCGGACCTTTTTTCCCAGCTAACCCGGATGTAAACAATTGAAAACAATTGCTGGTCTGCATCAAGCTTGCGAATACCGGCTGAATGCATCAGCTCTGCTGAAAAAAACAACAAGTTTGAGGTGATAAACGTGTACTTTTCTTTAATTTAAACGATTGATTTGTGAATGTACCCTTTGTATATATGATGATCGTATCTATTTGATAACTGCAGCGCAGTAGCTAGTGCATTGGTAAAGCTAAAGGAAACTTTCAAGACAGTGTCTTAGTCTCTTACTAGATTGATGACTCTGCTCTCTCAGCAATATGCTAACCAGAATTATTATGAACTATGCTTTATACTTCTGTTAGTTAATTGTTGAAAATCTGCCATTTTGCCAGTTTACTGAATCAATGCCCCCGAAAATTTTAAAAATCCAAATCATGGATCTTTTGATGATGAGCATTATCTGCATTTTTTATTTCATTTTAACTGTAGTTTTTTTTCATTTCAAAGAATACGGCACTGTCTCATAGCGAGCTGTGGCGTGGCGCAGTCTGTAGCGCGGCAGATTTGTAACCGGAGGCCCCGGGTTCAATCCTCCGTGGTGCCACTGAGTTTCGTCAGTGTGTTCTTGGGCAAGACATTTTCCCTTAGCCTCGTCTGTCTGATGGGGACGTAAACCGGGAAGTACCATGTATCGGTCTTATCCTCCGAGCATGTTAAAGAACCATAGGAATCTATTCGGTAATAAGAGTAGGGCACGGTTCCCGGATTCCTATGTATCTTTCCCCTCTCTCTGGGGCGGCTCTAAATAACCTATACTGTGTTGATGAGCCGTTAAACAACATTCAATCATAGCGATCATCTCAACCTGTGGGCAGCTCTAAATAACTTGTATACTGTGCTGATGTTCATCATTCAATTAAAATTATTATTTTTCTGATCTGCTTACAAGGATGTTCGCATGTAAAAAATTGTTAGCCTCAGGGTAGGGTTCGAACGCCGCATAAAAAAATAAACGTTCTACCTTGTCACATAAAAGCGGTAGCTCAATGTCAAAGCAGTGGTAAACTGCATTTATAAAGCTGGTAATTTTGATTAATGTATGAGGTAAATGGTGAATAATCAATTCCTTACCGTGTGTCCTCGATATATCTTATTGGGTTCGAGTCCTGGTTGAGGAACAATTTTTTTCATCACCTGTTATAATTGGGGGCTCGCCCTAGATCCAGGACTGTGTCTGTTAGCATGAAACGGTATGGAGTTAATTCCATTAGAAAATCAGGGACGAATTTCATCTGGTGGGGTTTTATGTAACGGGGTGTAGGTAAATGGCAGGGGTTTTTTTCTGGAAAAGGGGAAGGGGCCTGGGGCCTTTGAGATGGGGAAAATTTCCGCGGGCCGCCGGCGTTTTAGTGAAAAAGGGGAAACAAATTGTAAACAAGTTTAAAGTGCATGATTAACTTTTAATATGGCAAATTCAATTGAATTTGCTATCATACATCTTATGATTATAAGGCCATCACTCTATGTTTAACGTTTTTGAATTCCTCCACCAGATTGTCATAATCTTGATCACTTAAACTACCACTGAAGTCACTGATACGCATTAATGCGTCTAAGGTGTCCTGGGACATGCTTCTTAATTCAGAATGATCCGGTTCAGAAGGTTCGGACTCGGTCAAATGTTGTGTGCTAGTGGATTGACTAGATGTACCTGCTGACTCAGTCAGTGAAGAAAGAATCAATTTTGCGCGTATTTTTTGCGTCCGTTTTTCTGATTTTCTTGTTGAATTGCTTCCAGTTATGAGACATTTTTCCGTGACACGCTGGTAAACAAAAGAACGGAATACGGGATGTCGTAAAAGAAATCTCGTAAAGGGAGATCACTGATTTGCGCAGTGCTCTACCTTGATGAGGTTTATTTTACGACATACCGTATTCCGTTCTTTTGTTTACCAGCGTGACTTACTTCCCCTGACAATAGATGACAGCTGTCTGACTTTCGCATTTCGGCACTGATAAAAAACGACGGCCGATTTTCGCATTTCGGCAATAATAAAAAACGATGGCCGATTTTCGCATTTCGGCAATTCTTCGGAGGGGAATTTATATTTTTAGGGGAAAAACTATACTTATTTTCCAAGGGGAAGGGGCCGTTAAGCGGCCCTTTCTATAGAAGGAAAAAAAACCCTGAATGGTGAATAATCAATTTCTAACCGGATGTCCTCGATAGCTCAGTGGTTAGAGCCCTGGTACGGTAAACCAGAGACCTGGGTTCGAGTCCCGGTTAAGGAACGATTATTCACCATTTACCTGTACCCGGTTACCACGATGAAAGCAGTGAGCTCTTGGCTGAACTTTATAGTACTGCCACACTGGAATACGATACTGTAGACACATGACATTATGTCTAACCCACTGACACCAGGCCAAGCAGTCATAGAACTATCCTTTATAGGCTGAGCATCAAGCAAGGGAGCTACAAGTACCATTTTTATGAAGTCTTTGGTATAAATCGGCCGAAGATTGAACATAAGACCTCCCACTTGCCACTTGTAAGACTGACGCTCTACCACTTTGGCACTGTGGTCTTAATTTTGATTAAATGCAAGCTATTGGAGAATTAGTGCAAGTACCATGATCTTAAATAAATTCAGAACACGTTATTTTGTTTGCAGCTGCCATTGGATAAATTCTACAAACAAAGGGAATGGCTGTTTTTTGGGTCTTTTTTCCAGATTACTACGGCGTCTGTGGCCAGTTGGTTAGTCTAACACTTGACTTCACTTAACCCTCACCACTGTAGGTCCGAGTCCCAGTGGGACCTGGAATCTATGTGAGGAAGTCATTCAGCTTGCTTGCGTAATGTCGGTTGTTCTACCCAGGTGCTTGCCCGCACACGAAAATTGAGCCCCAGGGCACCTGCGGTTGCCATAGGACAACTTTTGGTGCGAATATGAACTAACTGAAGTAATCAATTATTCCCACATGTTTAAATATTGTGCAGCAGCTATGAAGAAGTGGTGCTTGAAGCTATATGTGCAATTTTCAGTCAATATAATAATTAGAATTAGCAACAGTAAATTGTTTGTTGAAGAAGTGCAGCATTATAAAGTTCCGCTAGAATATGTCGGTTATGTCAAAAAAATATCGAAGATGAATTTCATTTTGTACTTAAATGTTGTATGGTAGACACCGAGAGTTCTAAAATGATAAATGCTATAAGTCAGTGTTATCCATCATTTAACTTGATGAATGATCTATCTAAAATTTGTTTTATTCTAAGTAGTAATGATTATAATATTAATAAGATATGTATTTTAGGTATCCACAAAATGTATAAGCATAGACAGTCCTTGTGTTAATTATTATGGTTTTGTTATAATACACTTAGTGGCATATTAAGGTATATAACTTGTAATTATCTCCCTTTATTGTACAATTATTTGTCATAAGTGTTGTATATGTACTTGGTATCTATCCAGTGTATTGTTTGGATTTCATACCAATGCAATTTGACACATTATTTTCGGAAACATTTATTTATTTGACACATTATTTTCGGAAACATTTGTTAGTTCAAAAGTCAATAATACAACCATTAATATATAGTCATGTAGTCAAATATATTTCTCTGTAACCATTTTATATGCAGGATTATGAAAATGAACGAGGTAGTTTAATGGTTTACGGAAAATTCCGAATCAACATACGACTTGGTCATGTAAACATACATCATCAAAAGGCAACATCATGTATAGGAAGTACAAGAGGGCTACACTGAAACATGTTCCTTGTAGGCTTTTTATGCCCCCGAAGTAGTCACACTGTCTGTCCGTTCGTGACTGTTCGTCCCCATTCGTCTGTACAATCGTGTCCGCTTCATAACTCTGACAATATTGGACGGATTTTCAAAGAACTTAACACAATTGCTCACCACAACAAGACGTCGTGTCGCGCACAAAATTCAGGTTCGTGGCTCCAAGCACATCTAGACATGTTTTAATTTTTTTTTAATTTGATTTTTTTAAGTTTTAAAAAAAATATATATATTTATTTTTTAAATTTTATTGATTGATTTTTTTTTTGAATACTTTTTTTTTTAAAATATTTTTGATTTTTTTGAATAATATTTTGATTTTTTTGAATAATTTTTAAATATATCTGTTGGTTTCATATTTCTTCAAGGTCAAGGTCACTTACAGGTCACTTCGGGGGCATTTGTCACTTACTGTGACGTTTCTTGTATTTTTGTTTTGTGCCCGGTAAAATAGAATCATTCATTATTGAATTTATTGAATTTATTGAACTTGTTAGCAAGAGCCTTGCATTTTATCATTTTTGCAGTCGTTAAATTCAATAATGAATGAGCAATTGTGTAAGCTTATATATATAAAAATAAAGCATGAGCAGAGAAATTAACCCATTCTGGGAATAAACTCATACAATGCCTACCCGGATTCTCCACCAATGTAATCGGACCGGAAAAATTACACACAAAATTATCCACTAAGCGGGTTTGAACTCAGGACCCCTTGCACGTGAAGCCGACGCTCCACCGATATCGCCATAAAAGTAGCTCTGCAGCTAGTCTGGATTACCTGTCCCTCTCATTACATTATCGGGTCAGGCATACACTGAAAGTATAATTCAATGGGGGAATATGTAGTTGATGGACCTCTTCAGAGATATTTCGAATTTAAGCTTTTAAATATGTGAAAGAACAGGTCCTCGATTTTATGATGTTCAGAGTGTGTTCGAAATACAGAAATTCGGATAAAATGAGTTTATTACAGAGAATCCAATGAATACGGGGTCCATAAGATATCACAGATAATATGCTAAGAAGATGAAAGTGTTTTTGTATGTATGTAATAAAGTGTTAATAAAAATAATGCAATTTAAAAATATTCCTATAGGAGTATTGTAAATGTGATAAATTTTGTCATAATGTGTTTACATTCAAATCTTGTCCAAACCTGGCAACAATGAGTTGGATGGAATCCAATGACACCCCTGCTTCAAGCAGCTAATACTTCATATCTGTCATTGTGTGTGACTCTTTTTTTAAATGATTTATTTGATATTCACAAACCACACAAGACAGGTATCAAGGGGGACCAGGAACCATGGACCTTCTGTCAAGAAGTTTCAGATGTAAATCTATGTAAACAAAATAATTTTCAACCAACATCGTACGATGTCATGCTGATCATTTTAGAAAAAGTCTCTTATCATTATCACTTATATTTTTCAAGAAGTAGATGCAACAACAAGTAGTTGCTACAAACTTTTTTTTAAAAAATCTATTTTTAGCCATGGTGGCCATCTTGAATTTCCGTCAGACCTGAACTTTTGCTAAGGTCAACTCTCACATCAAGGGCAACATTGCTGTTAAGTTTCATGAATATCCTTCAAGCAGTCTCGGAGTAGTTGCCAAGTTTTTTATATATAACTATGTAATCAAAGATGGCCGATCGATGGTGGCCATGTTTGACATCCAAATCAAAATTAATTTTTGTTAGGACCAACTACGTGTCATGGCATTGATTTTGATAAACGTTCCAAATCAATATCACTTATGTTTTTTGAGAAGTAGTCACCACAAAATATTTTTTTTTTAAAGCTTTGGTGGCCATCTTGAATTTCCGGCTGACCTGAATTTTTTTTCAGATTGTGATTTTTTTTAGATATAATTGTGAAAAAAGTATACTTTTTGGCATTGTGAATGGGGCCGAATAACAGCCCCAAATTAGGCATGAAAAAACACTGAAGTATGACCTTGACCTTGGAGCCATGGACCTGGATTTGTGCCCGACACCTCATTTGGTTGTGGTGAGCACTTGTGCCAAGTTATTTGAATATCCGTCCAGGCATGCAAAAGTTATTGACCGGACACAACTTGACCCTTGACCTCTAAATGTGACCATGACCTTGGGGCCACAGACCTGGATTTTGTGCGCAACACATCGTCTTGTTGTGGTGAGCACTTGTGCCAAGTTATTTGAAAATCTGTCCATGAATGCCAGAGTTATTGACCGGACACAATTTGACTTTTGACCTCCAAGTGTGACCTTGACCTTGAAGACATGGACTTTGCGCGCGACACATCAGACACATCATCTTGTTATGGTGATCACTTATGCCAAGTTATTTAAAAATCCCTGCAGGGGTTGTGACGTTACGGTTCGGACACAAAATTGCATACCTGTTTTTGACCTATGAACTTCAAGTGTGACCTTGACCTTTGAGGTACGGACCTGGGTTTTGCGTGCGACACATCGTCTTGTATGGTGATCACTTGTGCCAAGTAATTAAAAAATCCCTGCAGGGGTTGTGACGTTACGGTCTGGACACGAAATTGCGTACGTTTTTGACATATGAACTTCAAGTTTGACCTTGACCTTTGAGGTACGGACCTGGGTTTTGCGTGCGACACATTGTCTTGTTATGGTGATCATTTGTGCCAAGTTATTAAAAGATCCCTGCAGGGATTGTAAAGTTACGGTCTTGACACAAACTTCGGAATGACGGACAGAATCCGGACGGACAGACGGACGGTGCGATTACTATATAAATATATTTTTATCTGATTTCCCCGGACGTTGCTGTCCAAATATAACAATATTATATGATGTATCAATGGGACGTAAAACCTCATTTCATTTATTCGTAACTGCAATGAACACATGAAATGAGTAACACTATAATCATGCGAAAGATGTTAGCAAATGTTTGTAAGTACTGTTTTGTATGTACAGCTCAGTAAATCTGCCAGGCCTCTGCCAGGACTCGAACCTGGATCTCTTTTCTAAAAGAAAAGCATGCTTCCTTACACTACAGAGATGCATCCCAACAGAACAAACTGAGCGTACAAAAACTAGCCGAAATTGCAAGTAACTTAAAGAAACTAATATAACCCGCCAAATAATTGCAAAATTACACTACAAAGCTGTTATCAAAACCGTATCCAGGTTTTCAGGGCATATAATAAAAGTATAGATTTATTCACAGGTTCTGAAAATATCTGACGAATATGCGTGTTTATGGTCACCAATTAAATTGCTCGTCTACAGCTCCATCATTTTCCTCCAGCAGAAAGACCACCACTGGCCATCTGCGTGGTCCAGCCTATGTGGTCGGTTCATAAGCTCACATGAATTGATGTAAATTGTTATGTTAACTTATTATGTACGTGGCCAAGTGAAAATTATTATTTGTGCACCTCTTTACATGTGAATATACAATTATCGCAGCTTGATGGGCTGGCATGGCTCAGTGGATAGATATAAACTCTATAGTTTGTGTGACCTTGACCTTTGAGGTACGGAACTGTGTTTTGCGTGCGGCACATCGTCTTGTTATGCAGGGCTCGAACTTAACGCTCGCATACTCGCAAAATTCGAGCTGAAATTTTAGGTACACGAAAAAAATGTGAGTGCATATTTTCATATGTCCATTTTAAAATGATAGTAAAATGAATAAACACATGCAGCAATTCGAAACTCCATAATCCTACAGGTAAATAACGCTTTCATTTTCTTTCTGTCTGTTCGTCTCTCGGCTATTTATATCTTCAGGAAAGCCTGCGCTGTGCAGCTGTGCAGTAGCATGTAACCTCGGTCCCGGCTTCTTTCTGTCTGCTCGTCTCTCGGCTATTTATATCTTCGGGAAAGCCTGCGCTGTGCGGCTGCGCAGCATGTAGCCTCTGTCCCGGCTTCATACATACAAACTGTATACCAGTCAGTGCAAACGAAAACCAGATTATTGTCTTCTGTCGGAAGCTGAGCAGATACAGTAATAGTTCAAGAGGAATTGTAGTTAATTCATTATAATTTCCATTCTATAATAAAGTTACTATAACCATAGTTTCTATTAATTGTACATGTTGTAACTGAACAAAACTGCTTATTATTTAAAAATCCCTGCAGGACACGAAATTGCGTACCTGTTTTTGACCTATGAACTTCAAGTGTGACCTTGACCTTTGATGTACGGACCTGGGTTTTGAGCGCGACACAGACTTGTTATGGTGATCACTTGTGCCAAGTTAATCAAAAATCCATGCAGGGGTTTTGAAGGTACACGGACACGAACTGCGGAATGACGGACAGACAGAATCCGGACAGAAAGACGGTGCTCTTACTATATGCCCCCGAAATTTTATGGGGCATAAAAATGAAGGCCCTATCGTCTTAACGATGCAAAATATAGCATTTTAAATTAAATCAAGGGCCACAACTCCGCTGTTGCTGGTCCGATCTGGTTGATTTGCGTACTTATACAAGCTTTTATGGACACTTAACAATCTGGTAAGGCTTGGTAAAGATCAGATGAAAAATGAAGGTCGTACTGTCTTAACGAGGCAAAATATAGCACTTTTTACTAAATCAAGGGCCATAACTCGCCTGTTACTGGTCCGATCTGGCTGGTTTTCAAACTTGTCCGAGCTTTTATTGATAGCAACAATCTGGTAAAGTTGAGGTGACCCATCCGGGGCATAAAAATATCATCCACGTACAGGGTCCAACAAATCCTCTGTCCAGAGCCCGCGGGCTCCCAAAAGTCGAGATCCGGATTACCAATTTTTTCTATCTCGCGTCCGGCTACTTCAAAAGAAAATTTGCAGTAGCCCGCCAAAATACAGATTTTAGCTCTAATCCATATCATAAAATCCGGTATTCCCAGCTAATTAGTCAGATAAGATAACACCGCCACGCGTCGATAATAACACCAATTAACAAGGTGTTTAGACACCACGGTGTGATCGGACCAGATCGATTGACAGATTAGTTACCTTCATGCATCACTCATTAATATTCATTAGTTGTTTTAATACTAGGGTACACTTTGATTGGATAATAACGATGTTGCGTCAATAATTTATTCACTCAGACATGACTGGAAAACATTTGATTGGATGGCCAAGGGGCATTACGGGAGAAGATTGTGTCTCCTTTTATTGAGGTGCAAATTAATAAGTCAGAAAATCAAATGATATTAAATACAGATGGCACCATGCGGATTACGACAATTCCCAATCATCGCGACAATTTTATTCCACCGCGGCGATGGTAAATTTTATCCACCGCGATTGAAATATGGGGATTCTCGGTCATCATCCCGGAGAATCCCAGTGAGAACTCGCCGGGGTTTTACGGCGATTTAACTGAATGGATGTTTGTAGTTTTCATTTTTAATTGCGCAATAATTGTTTTAAAGCAAATGTGGTTAATATGGAAACAGCAACCGGGAAGAAATCGGCGTTCGCAATTGCACTATTAATACCTGTATTAATACAGTAAATTATATAGGTCAAATTCAAATTGTTTATCTTGTATAGTTTGTATCACAAATATTCGTCAATAATTATATCCAACATACTCAAAAAGCGAATAACAATCCTGAACGACCCTATTTTAAAAAAGCTGTATCATGGCACCATAATATTAGTCTAATTATAAGAATTTCTGTGACCTGAACTGAAGGCCCTGGTAAACAATAACAAAAACTATCGGGAAAAGTTGTTTATATGTGAACTTTGAAATTATCAAGATGTCACGCGTTCTTAATTTGATTTTTAATGCAAAAAGTTTGTTCAGAATTCAAAAACATTGTACGCTTATCAATTAGTGTTGACCACCATGTTAAAAACATCGCGTTTACAAACGACTTGTCATTGAACGTGCTTGTGTTATGTACATGTAACACAAACGTGTGTAGTTCATTCCTTTATGAACTCAGTACACACTACGTCATCATATCTCCTGTCCGTTAGCAATGTGTACTAAATAAAGTCTTGTGAGTATTGTACATGTATTTGTTTGCGCGTGTAGCCATCGACGTTAGCCTGTGTATAGTAGACACGCATTTATTACAACTTTATAAGGAGGCTTTATTGTTTATTAAACTCAACGTAAAAATGTAAGAAAAAATGTAACCTGGACTGTAGATTTTAGTGTCGATTTTTTTTACACGTTTTTGATAACGACTTTTAAGTACAAATGACTATCATCAAAAAAATAAAACCATTATCCATTTCAATTCAATGATTAAGAGGCATTTTATTATAATTTTGCTTCAGCATCCACATGATTTAAAATAATCTTTTTAAAATTTAGTTAAACCCTTAAAGCCTAGATTTAGATCTTTATAAAATGCCTCTAAATTAATTAAAAGGAAATTGATAATTTGTTTTATTTTTATAGTCGTAAAACAACAAAGTCAAAACTCATATATTATAGAAATAATTTTATTGGTAAATCCATTTACATACAAATGAGAAAAATGTTAATGAGTCGCCGCGAGTCCGCCGGGCTACCAACAGATTTTAACGATTTGTCGGACCTTGATGTACAACAATCTTCTAAAAAAAGAATACAAACAAACATCTTTTGTTTTCATTTTCCGATTGCTGAAGAAAACCAAGCCATCATTTTGTTATTGCAAATGTTTTTTTTGGTATTAATATTCAGACTGAATTGACACTCCCAAACATACTTTCACATTGTCAATAGGAATAAGCACCTGATAAGTCAATATTCCAGTCCTACAGATCAATGCTATATATATATAAATTTTTTGAATGTTGCAACGGCTCATCAACACAGTATATTTTATTTAGAGCCGCCCCAAAGAGAGGGGAAGGAAACATACATAGAAATCCGGGAACCTGCCCTACTCTTATTATCGAATAGATTCTTATGGTTCTTTAACATGCTCGAAGGATAGACCGATGCACGGGACCGCCCGGTTTACGTCCCCAACTGACGGACGAGGCTAAGGGAACGTGTCTTGCCCAAGAACACACCGATGGAACTCAGTGGCACCGCATAAAGCATGAACTAGGAAACAATTATTTTTCAGGCCTGACCTTGCCAATCATGGGGTGATCAAATGGTAACCAAGGTCACTTGTTGATTGGAGTCATCAAAGACACTACACTGAAAACATAGCACAAATAAAGTGCAATGACACACGCAAGTCTAGAACTGCACCGTACAGTGAATTGAATGGGGTCTTAACAGGATAGGTTATATGGCGCCTAATAGGAATGAACATGCCAGGCTCATTCTCCATTTACATCGAGATAAAATACCGAGAATGGACCTAAAACCTTCTCACGTGCAGAGTTGCTGCAAATTCTTCTCTTGACATTCAATTTACGATCGAGCCATGTTTCCACATTTGTATAAGTCAGGGTTCTCAATAAGAACCGGCCGCCGGCAGAAATGACTGCTTCAAATACCTATTGGGCCGGTTCAAAATCGTTCAAAAAAAATAAAATGAGGCGGTGACATAGATAGATGGATATTATGTTTTTTTGAACTTTGTAGAGATAATGGAAAGTATTTGTTGTTGAATTGTGTAGCTATGTGGACATGTGGTGTTATGTGGATATGTAGTTATGTGGATATGTGGTGTTCAGAATAAAATTTTCAAATGGATATGTGTTGTTGAAGTTTGGTAAATAAACATAATTGTCAACATACTGCACTACCTCTGTACTGTATCTGCATATAGAGGAATATTGCTTATAAAATTGCACTTTAAAGGCATTCAAAATAGCCCAAAATGCAGAAAATGACGCGCTCAATTTCAAAATTTTCCGGAGGAGGACCCCCGCACCCCTCACCTAAGCCTGTTACTTTTTCAAAAAGGCCTGTTCAACCAAGGGTTATTGAGAACCCTGATAAGTGGTGTCTGACTCATGATAAAGACAAATATGCATGATAAAATTAATCTGATGGGGGGGGGGGGGGGGGGGGGTAAAAGTACATAAATGTATGAAAAACGACAATTCGATCTATTACTTTGGATGACTACACAAAAAATAAAGCAAGTATTCACAGAGAAAAAACATCCTATGATTCGACATGCTTACGCAGTTACGAGGATGACCTACACAAAAAATAAAAGCAAGTATTCACAGAGAAAAAACCATCCTACTGATTCGACATGCTTACGCAGTTACGAGCCATATATTAACAGGTAGAAAAACACATACCTGAAAAAAAAAAATGTTTCTTGTTCAGTTGTTGTTGTTTTTAAAATGGCGGCCTTAGCGAGACTAGTATTTGCGTTATATTTTTATTCCAGAAATACATGTTTAGGAAATGCAATGTGGAACAGAGACAACTAACAACACATACTAAGTATAGGTAAAGCAGTACTTACTCGTGTTTTCCATTTAATATTGCTGTTTTAAGCGTGTTAATCAGAACGAAAAGAAAATACGTATTTCTTCACTCCAAAACGTCCAATGAAAATCCACCATTATTGGTCATAAATATTGCATTCCGTTAAAAATTCGACTCTTTTTAAATAGTTGAAACATTGGTCTTCACATAATCTCCTATTTTCCTGTAGCATTTGGATAAAGATGCATTATATCTAGACAGATAGAAACTCAATATGTGGATTCGTCGAATACAAGATGGTTGCTGGCCGGATTCGTGTCTAGGACTGGTTCTCCTAGAGCCATACCCACCCTGATGGTGACCCATGTCATCCACATTTGGCCAAGCCCCCTGGGGTCATATGTTTATCATAGCATTTACTATAAGATAATGGTGCGTGTTCCAGAGGTTTTATATTTTGTAATTACCATCAGCCGATATGGTCCTCTACCAAGTTTGTTCAAATGATGAACCTGGAGTCAAATTTTGGTCATAGTCCCCGGAGTCACCATGTTTAATACAGACCTTATATAGGTGACAAAACGTTAAATCATCTTCTTCTTTGAAATTACAAGAGCCAAGATTTTAATATTTTGTATTTATTTTATCAATCCATGGTCCTCTACCAAGTTCGTTTCAAATTGTGACCCTGGGCTCATATCTGTACCCACCCGGGTTCACAGTTTTACATAGAGTTTATATAGGGAGATCTTAAATAATCTTCTCTGAAACCGCTAGGTCAATTGTGGACCAAACTTCACATGAATGATCCTTGGTGAATGGTTTTCAATTTTGTTAAAATTGAGGCCAATACGACATCCGAGATGGCGATATAGACAAAATACTTCAATGTTCTTCTGGTACATCAGGGAACCTAGTGCCATGTGTCCTAATCCCACGTGTTTCCCCTTTTTACTTCTTGTTTTTTAAATTGTTTAGCATGAGGTCATGGGTTTAAATTTCGGTTGTGGTTGTTGTTTTGTTTTACACTTGTAAATAAAGTAAGAAATCCTTTTGATATAAGAGGCATTTTTGGCTTGTAGATCTCTTATTATTTTTTATTATTATTAAAGATCGCTAACCGCTGGACTATAAAGTTTGCTCATTTGAAGTTCCTGGCAGTCGACGATGGGCCCGCCCCCCTGGGGGTCCAAAGTTTATATATAGAGTTTTTTTCAGGTTCTTTACATAGACACTACATAAGGGAAATATTTAAAAACATCTTCAGTTCAGCAATGGCGAGATTACGCATTTTCATCATTGCGAAAATCCTAAGGTGATTTTGGCCCCTCCTGTTTTAAATTACTGTTTATAAAAATGTTCAGCCCCTATACACGACCGAATCGCGATGGTTTTTGTGGCAAAATCACTATTAATTGAAACAGAGTTTATACTCTTATATACATCATTCAAAATAAAGTGTACGTCGGACCCACAAAACAAGAATGAATAAGAGCCGTTAAGAATACGTATTAATGTTAATGATCTATACAAACAAAAAACCAACCGATGTCGTCTAGTTTTCCAGAACTGTTTCATTAACAATAATTAATTCTGGACGGAGACCACGGGGTCTAGTTTATTGCATATGAATCTCAAACATTATGCTGGTTTTATTGGGATTGACACCCATAATTCTTCAAGATCCCTTCCAGTCTATTTACTCTTATAGTAGATAACTAAACACATCAAGCATCTTCTTTTTTAATAACATACATGGTTTGTAATGCTATAGTCGGCATCTCCTGGATGGAGCATGCATTGACGATTGTATTTGTTATAGTCGACATAACTGAATTGTAGAAACTGGATTTGCCTGCACCAATCACACCAACCTAAGAGTATATTGAAACTGTAAAACACCTCCAGTCGTGTAATTGGTTTCCAACCTCTCCAATGCTTTCCTAAGTGTCGCAACAAACCTGATACATGTATAAAAACTACTTAACTAAATTGACTTGGGTGATTAAGTAGCATTTAAAAAGTAATTTTATACACTCAACACCAAGATGCATCTTGATTCGACCATATTCATTGCAATAGTTATTAAAAAA
>JAWPHD010015326.1:0-55920 GCA_037043455.1 Cyrtodaria siliqua | reverse complement strand
ATGACAGTCCAGGATTCAAAGATCAATAGTATATAGAGTCGTCTGTTTCCTAGTCCAAACATTTTCATAAATAATACTTCAACCGAAACTAATTTTGGCACCAGTTAATCTTCCAGATCGCCTTCAGTTCCTTTAAACAATACGAACGCATAGTATGAGAATATCTTTACAGAATGAAGTAACACATATTTCTATTTTCAGCATCTTATCACAGACAGACCGCTTTACGGAAGAGGATTTTTCTATATATAGGTAGTTAGAATTATATAGTCTTTATTTCTCTTTTTTAAACGTGTCCGTGTCTTTATTAAACAATAAAACGTAATATACATTACGTGTATCAGTTATAAAACAATTGTATCTACACTATAACGTTAGTCAGTTATGTTTTCTTAACTATGTATACAATGGTCCATATGTCTCCACATATTTATTTCATTTCTATTTCTTGACTTCCGAATCCTCATTTTGAAGTAATCAGAAACTTTCCATTTTTTGTTAATAATTCTAGTATACTCCCTTTATTTCATGCGTGCATTAAATAGTGCATTTTAGTGAAATAAACCTACTTTTTTAATGTGAAAAAAAAACACACAAAAAAATCTTTGTTTTTAGAAAATAACTTAATTTTTGTCATTAGCTTTGAAATGGTCCAAGAATGGGTTATTTAGAGAGGTCAGTTTGCCTGTTCGTTATTGTGTGTGCTTTGCTGTATAGTTTGCTTTGCTAGACAATATATGTGAAGGAAAGAGATCACAATTTTTTTCCAAGTATAAGCTCTTTTTATTAGCACGCACGTGGAATCCATTTCTTTCAAACAATGAACATTTAAATTGTTGTTTTTCCATCTTTGTATCGCTTTCGTTTCGATTCCTCAGTTTGACTCATTTGTATGTGCGACATCAACGACTGGAATTCGAGATACCGATCACTCACGGCGACTTTCGCCTTCGATTTTCTCACGTGACACAGATACCCATGGGCCAGCATAAGCCCTAAGCCAAAACCATTCTCCGACCCTCTACTCCTCCATCGCCTTCCTGGCCTCTGCTGCCTTCCTCCTCGCTTTATCTGCCATCTCCTTAACCTTTCTTTTCCTCTCACAGATGTCAGGAGTGGCGGCCCTACGTAAAAAATAATCACAAAGATGGAGCAAACTGTAAATAGACAAGGTGATTTTTCATAAGGTTTTAATATATATGTATCAGGGTTTGATCACAATTAATAAGTTAGGCTCCTCATTAACATCGTTATTGTAGCCGGTAGTGAACTGAAATGAGAAAGTTAATACAATTTAATAAGTATGAATACGTTTTACGAAGAACAACGATTAAAAAGAAATTACTTATCTAGTAGATCTATCTCCAACCCTTGTAATTTGTTTTCTCTTCTTTTTGCAGCGTCTGAAATCTTTGTGTCCACCTGGCGTGCCTTCTCCTTTCTCTGGTTCATCTGAGCGTCTCTCATTATCTCTATCTCTAACATTTTCAACTCCACCTTCCTGGCCTTCTCCATTCTCTCCTTTATCAGTGCGTCTCTCAGTATCTCCGCCATCAGTTGTTCTTCCTCGTCTGTATACTCGATCTGAATGATAATGGAAAACAAATTAAAAAAGGAAAGTGCATCAAATGATTTACATGTACTGTGTAATTTTCGTGTATTAAATAGTGCTTAAATAGTGGTACCGTTCTTTCATTGACCATTGCTAGGAATTTGAAATTCTTTAATGGTCATGGAGGGTTGGGGGTGGGGTACATAATTATCATAATATGGAGGCGGATAAAAGCCCTTCTGTTCTGTCCTCTGGTCTTCGCCTGCAACACATACCCAGCTACTGTCTATGAGAACTCTCAGTTACAAAAATTACATGTACCTCCTTCTTCTGGACATCCTTCTTCTGGGAATCCTTCTTTTCTCCCGTCTCTCCTTCTGATCCTTGTGTTGGGTTAGTGATGTTTTCATTGAAGTCCACAACAAACGCAATCCCCTGTGCTCCTACAGTCGGCTCCATACCTATAGAATAAACATGTTTACTAATCAATAGTACATTGTATAACATGAATTAATATAAAACCAGGAAGCATTTCTAAAGTTGAAGTAATAATAATAATAATAATAATAATAATAATAATGATAATGGTTTAAATTACAATGCCTAACCCCAAACCATCACAACTCACCTTTTTCTTGTAGGTCTCTGACCATATCTGCCTGTTCACCGGGATTTGGCATCTTGAAAACCGTCGCTTCGCTCAAAATCTCGTGAATGTCCCTCTCGCCTTCGTCATCATCTGAGGGACACACTCTGTTCGTCTTCTTAAAACCAGAGAAACAGTTACCCATGCTGATTATATCAAAATTCGAGGTCAATTGCAAAATGTACCTTGCTCCGATAACAAATTACGCTTAAGCAACTATGGTTACGACGTAACTATGAAGTAACTCATTAATTTAAACGTCATACGTGTATAACGTCATCGATCAGTGTGCTAAACAAATCACGTGGTACGTCAACGGACTGAACTTAGGCCATTATTGGTCCCTTCGTTGATCCGTGAGAGTGTATCCCGCTGTCCCCATTTTTGATACGCCGGATTCGGACCATTTTTTAGAGTATTATATACGTCGAGAGAGTGTCATGCAGTACGTCGGAGGTGGAATTGAGCCCCTTTTCGGACGCCGGTTGCTTGGCCAATTAAGACCTTATTTAGTACGCCGGATGCGTTATAGAGTATTTATATGGGGTGGTTTCAGGTAGGTGGGTTGTCGTGGTCGGGGTCGGTGTGGGTGTTACACGTCCATATATTGGCACATATAATGGTAATGGAATGTGACAATCACTCTCCGAATTGCAACCAGAGTATTTTAAAATGAACAACAAGCAGTCGATGACAGCCATTGTAATTCCCCCCAGAAGCATTTAACCGAAACGGCATGAAAATGCCCACTAGGCATCATCCTGAAACTTCCTACCAAGTTTCATGAAAATTGGATGAAAATGTAGGAATTGTTAAGAGGAAACGTTTTACCCTTGAACAAAATCAATTTCATGTAATTCCGCCAAAAATCATTCAGCCGGAACGCATTGATATTATGCCTTACTAAACATCAACATTATACTGAAATTAAGAAATAAATGTGAGCCATATGGGCCATCGAAGATTAAGTTTGAACTTGGTTTAGGCGGAAGTCAAGATATAGAAGTGAAATAAATGTGAGCCAAAACGGCCACTGTAAATTGAGTTTGAACCTAGTTAAGTTAGACCATCCAAGTGAACCTTCTCTAATAATTATGATCTTGCTAAATGTTGACAATTAATCAAATTGTATTTATACGTTGTTCTTCTTCAGAAACGTTAAGAATAAGATACATGGAGCGATATGTAAGCATTTCAATATCCCTGAAGCAAAGCTTTTCTTGACGAAGCCAACTTTCTTTTCTCGGATGAATACCACCGAGGCTAAAACTGCACATGATGAATACTGGCACCCGCATGTGGACAAGGTTGGAAACAAATGCTAGCTTTGTATCTGATAAGTAGCTGTTGTATAGCAGTGTATCTACTGTGTACTGTTTCGTTATTTATATTCTGATAATATATCTCGTTATTTAGTCTTGATGATGTTTTGAAATGTTTAGTTATTCTATTCTGATGAAAGCTCGTTATTTAGTCTTTAAAATATTGTGTACTCTTTAGTTATTAGCGCGTTATTTATATACTCTTGCAGATGTTTAGTAAGTACTGTTTGTGCGTCAATCAAATAGTGCACAACATAACAGTTTGGCGTTACTTTAATGTTTTGAATGCTTAATATTTTGTTTGACTATTACACTTTAGAAAACGCAGAGAGAAGAACGTTAAAATTAAGAAGAGATAACACAGTTTAATGCTTTTACAATTGTCTGTAATTATCTATTTTCAATTTACAACCAAAAATGTTGATTACTTTTAGGTAACGTATGGGTCGTTTCACTATACATCGCTCCTGTATTTGTCTACATACGACAGAGATTTTACCGGTGGGAGGTTTGTCTTTGTTGATAAAGATGCCAACAAAACCGTAGAGCCGAGATTAGGTAAGTATGGTCATAGTACATGAATGGGGGAATATGTGGTCTAAAAAGTGCATTTGTAAACAGATTCCCTTAGGGCTTTCCTGCATTAAGGACTAAATAGTGAAACTAGGGCGTGTTGTGTTGGAAACAAAGCATGTCTTTTTCATATTTGTATGGTAGCGGTGTTTATTGTTCGGACGTACGAAGACCGTTCAAATATTACGTGGACAGTTTTAATAGTTAATACACTTTTATAAATCAAGTAAATTAAATTATATGTCAATAAAGGTTTACATTTTCACTTTCATTTTAGTAAATATTATAAAATTATTTGAAATAGATTTTAAGAGTTTGAAATAGATTTCAAGAAATACGAGTTTTTACAACCTCGTACGTCATTGGTTTTCGATTTGAAAATAGCCATATTGTAAAATCTCAAATATTATGACCAATATCAAAAAATAACACTGCGATAATCCATGGTCATCTTATAATAATAAATACTGAAAAGGGATCCATTGGAAGTAACAAACAATAGACAAAAGTAGCAGACTCGGTTTTATTAGCTCTTTATGGGATGACGAGTCGTCCGTCCGTCTTCCGGAAGACCGTCCGTCTTCCGTCCGTCCTTCGTCCGTTAACTTTTGCCTTGTGAACACTCTAGGGCCTTCATTACTAATCGGATCTTTACGAAACTTTGACGATGCCTTTATATCAATCAAAGCTCAGACAAGTTCGAACACAAGCCAGATCGGATAAGTTTCAGAGGAGTTATGGCCCTTGTTTTGCTGGGAAATGCCATATTTTACATTGTGAACACTCTAGCACCTTCATTTATTATTTGATCTTTACCAAACTTGCACAGATTGTTAATATCAATGAAAGCTCGGTCTAGTTCGAAAACCAGCTAGATCGGAGCATTAACAGCGGAGTTGTTGCACCTGATTTAGTTAAAAATGCTATATTTTGCCTCGTTAAGATAATAGGGCCTTCATTTTTCATGCGATCTTTACGAAACTTTACCAGATTGTTAATATCAATGACAGCTCGGACAAGTTCAAAAACCAGCTAGTTCGGACCAGTAACAGTGGAGTTATGGCCCTTGTCTTAGTTAAAAATCCTATATTTTGCCTCGTTAAGACGATAGGGCCTTCCTCTTTCATCCGATCTTTACGAATCTTTACCGGATTGTTAATATCAATGAAAGCTCGGGCAAGTTCGAAAACAATCCAGATTGGACCATTTACATCGGAGTCATGAACCTTGATTTTCTGAAATATGCTATATAAGACGAAAGGGCCTTCATTTGGCCGGATTTCATTGAAACTTTGCAGGGATTATAAGTACAAGCCTAGTTGTACATAGTCACCGTGTTCCAGTTGAATGATTTGGCGGAGTATAGCCCTTTAAAGGTTTTAATACACAAACTAGGTTCTGACTAGTTCTCCTGAACCCCTGGTAGGATTAAACGAAACGTTTTAGGGATGATCAATTCCATTTCTTGTTGTTCAAATCATCGCCGTGTTCCGGTTGAATGATTTTGGCGGAGTTAGGCCCTTTAAAGGTTTTAATACACAAACTTTGCTCTGACTAGTTCTGAATCCCTGGCCGGATTTAAACGAAACTTTTTAGGGATGATCAATTCCATGTCTAGTTGTGCAAATCATTGCCGTGTTCCTGTTCAATGATTTTTGGCAGAATTATGGCCCTTTAGAGGTTTTAATACACACACTTTGTCTGATCTACTTCTCCTGAACCCGTCGCCAGATTCCAATGGAACTTTGCAGGGATGATCAGCACCAAGCCTAGTTGTGCATGTCGTCGTCGCGTTCAGGTTTACAGATAGTTGGCAGAGTTATGGCCTTTTAAAGGATTTTGATACCACAATGTTTTCCGGGCTAGTTCTCCTGAAACCCTGGCTGGATATAGACGAAACTTGACAAGGATGATCAGTATCAAGCCTAGTTGTGCATATCATCGCCATATTTCGATTAAATGATTTTTGGCAGTTATGGCCCTTTAAATGTTTTAATACACAAACTTTGTCCAGATTAGTCTCTTCTGAACTCTTTGCCAGATTTCAGCGAATCTTGGCGGGGATGATCAGTACTAAACCTAGTTGCACCTGTCATTGCCATGTTGTGGTTGAATGAATTTTGGCAGAGTTATGAGCCCTTAAAGGTTTAAATACACTAACTGTGTCTAGACTAGTTCTCCTGAACCTCTGGCTGAATGTCAACGAAACTTTGCAGGGATGATCAGTACCAAGCCTAGTTGCGTATATCATCACCATGTTCCGGTTGAATGATTTTTGAAAGACTTATTGCCCCTTATACATAAACTTTATCTTGAGCCAGTAGAGCGTCCACAGGCCCTCTTGGGCCTCTTGTTGAGTCTGTTATATTAGTTTATATATAATAATAGATTATAGACTAATTTTGTATTCTACGGTGATTAGATTTTTAAAAGATATGTATTTTGTGTTTATAATATTAAAGACCTATAGTTCAAACATGGAGTGTGTGTATACCGCTTAAACCGCTGTGTAGTGGCGTGAGATTTCTTGCTTTTATATCGCCTCTCATGAATTGACTATACAAAACCGAATCTGTTACTGTATTCTCTTGGTTGTTTTTGTTGCTGTCATATATTTACCCGTGAACAGATTTATAACAGTAAAAGTAACAGTTACACTTCCTAATTATTGTGTCGCCTGCGAATCATGACAGATACTTATGATCACTCTGTCCGTCGTTCGTCCGTCCGTCACACTTTCACCTGCAGCCTAACCTTGGCCATAACTTGAATAGTACTTGACCTATGTTCATGAAACTTCACACACATCTTCATCTCACCTCTAGACATGTCGTTACACATGCCCAATAGCAATAACAAGGTTTTTAATTTTGGCAGATTTATGCCGTTTATAAAACTTTAACCTGCGACCTAACCTTGGCATGGCAGGCGACACAAGTGTTCCGTGGAACACCCTTCTAGTTCATCATGAAGACAACCCTTTTGTGTTTGTGATGTCTTATTTGGCCTTTTATTCATCTTTAAATTTGTTCTTTGTTTCTGTGTGTGTTTGTGGTTGACTGTCGTCCTTGAATGCTGCTTTTCCTGTTCGAATTTTATATCTATATTTAATATATACTTAACAAAATTCCTAATTTCCCAGTTGTATGATGGTTATAATTTATTTCTAAGAAAACACATCTACCTGAAAGCGTTAACATTTGATCATGCGATTAGAGCAGACGAACTCAGATCGTTGTTTTACAGTTAACTTGTCTCCAATCAAGCTTGACCTAAAGTGACAAATACTTTGGTGGGTACTTAGTTATTTTGACTAGTATATAACTATTATCTTTATACATGTTATATAGAGAATATTATGTCAGTGCCTTTTACTATCAAGTTTATTAGGCGAGGTTTAGAAAAACGAAGAATGGCGAGGCTCTGCCGAGCCATTCTTCGTTTTCGTGCCGAGCCTAATAAACTTAATAGTAAAAGGCACTGACATAATATTCTATTTATCATGTAGATTATCCACATTTTTTGTATGAATTACTAGTATTATCTATTTTTCAGAATGTTACGCTTATCGAGGACGCCGCCAATTTGTTGTTTTTTGTTTGTTTTATGACGTCAGGCAACGTTACGCGCATAACGTTACTTACAATAAACGCCGAGGGATTCCGCATCGATTTGCTCTATTGGTCATTGCCTAATAAAGCAAAATATATTAGGTCACCCCTTTATTAGGCAAAAAAGTGCATATCTGCATGATAAATAATTGTTCATGGTTGTGTATATTTGCAGGTCGCGTGTCCTTCTTCACGTCTGGATCAGAGAATTTACATTTTGTTGAGAAGCTGGAGTCCGGTATCAGATATGCAATAACCATCTCATTTACTTGTGACCCGGGACAGGCCATATCTGACCCACAGGTTAAATGAAGGAGGAGAGTTTGTTTCTGTTGGGGAAAAGAAAACAGTTTCCGAAAATGTTCATAACGGGATAAAGGGACTTTTGTGAACATGTTTACAATATATTTGACATTATATGTATATTCAAGTACCATTGTTAATTTATGAAAGCTTGTTTGTAGAAGGTAGTTTAAACCCACATCGGCCTTTTTGCCACTGATCATTCCAAGGTGGTGTGGTGTGTGTGATGTCGCATACCTTGCTTCTATTTTCCCTCATAATTGTTTTTGCTGTTGTGTATACATGTTTTTGGTTGACTGTGTTCTGTCAATGCTGAAGTTGTTGTTCGACTTTTACACCTACTTGTACGTTACGTTTCTGTTATAGGAAACACAATACAGAATAGTGTATTGCGGTCATAATAATTGTTTGCTCCAATAAATAGAGGGTCTTACATGGGTACTCATTCATTATTAAATTTATTAAACGATTTGGCAAAATGATATAATGCGAGGCTCTTGCCGAGGATTATATAATTTTTGCTAACGAGTTTAATAAGAACTCCCCACGTCAGAAAACGTACATTAACGCACAGGAATCGGACGTATTGTAAACATAGTACAGTATGTAGGTCCCCGCATGTAGATACTTTTATATAAAAATATATTTTAATATACTAGTAGTGGATAGTCAGTCTGGTTTATTACATGCAAATACAATATGTCCGATTCCTATGATTAACGTTACGTCCATTACGTCATTAACGTTAACTATGTTATACCACTAGTGGAATATCGAAAATACTGAATGGTGTTATTACACTCCCACACCACATGTTATGTGATAAACGTGGTTTAAACGTAAGCTAAGAAGTGATACACTTTATGTTGTCAACTAGAAATAACATCTCAACATGACTGTATAACTTTAAAATGTAAAAGATGGCACATGTTATGTTATGTTCTGTGAATGTATGTATGATCTTTAACGTCACTTTTAACACTCTCAGTCATATGTATATAAGCATTCAATTCAATTCATATGTATATAATCACCAGGTGGCTGTACATTTATTAACTATTTTGTTTTTAAACATTAATGATATTAAACACACATCAATATAACAGTGTTTGTTTTTTTACTCATAACCATTGTGCATAGGATTATATGACCCAGTTTCTGCTGTCTCGCCACAGAGTTAGCTTTTATGGCGACATCAGTAGAGTGTCCGCCTTGCATTCGAGAGTCCAGAGTTCATGATAATTAGTCCCCCACCGGTCCCGGGGGGACTATAGGTTTGCACCTTGTCCGTCCGTCCGTCCGTCCTTCCGAAATGCTTGTCTGTGCCATATTTCCAATACTATAAGACTTTGAGATACCAAACTTGGTATGTGGATACATCTTGAGATAGCGGTGTGTCGCGTACCAAAAAAAGGTGACCTTGACCTTAACCTGTGACCTCTGTCATAGAAAATGCTTGTCCGGACCGTATTTTTAATACTATAACAATACTATAACACTTAAAAATACCAAACTTGATATTTGAATACATCTTGGGATAACGGTGTGTCGCATACAAAAATAATGTCACAGTGACCTCGACCTGTGACCTCTGTCATAGAAAATGTTCCGAAAATGTTTGTCCGGGCCATATTTTCAATACTGTAAGACTTTGAGATACCAAACTTGGTATGTGGATACATCTTGGGATAGTGGTGTGTCGCGTACCAAAATAAGGTCACTGTGACCTTGACTTCAACTTTATAGGAGAATAGTGTGAAAAACGGTATCTGTGTACAAAAATTATTTATAAAAAAAAAATCAAAGCGAACATGCACACTGATTACTAAGTTACAGTACTTGTAAACAAACATGTATTCCGTTGAGAACAATACAGAAGCTGTGCGTACATTTAATAAAGAGATTATACCCAAGTCAAAACCAGGTTGAGTGTTTTCAACATATTCTCGAAGGTGATGATCGATGTTATTGTCAATTGCCTGTTGGTTGCTGTACCAAGCATTACCTAGTGTATCGCCATTTTTTTTGTAATCACATGGCCTCAGCTATCGTAACGTGATTTGTGTGGTGGCAGGGATTAATGGCTACAATATCCTTGCGCGGAGGTTGTGTTACTGTAACAGAAAGAGGAAGTAACCACTGCGGGAGTTTGAAGAAAATCCACATAAAACACATACTGCAGATCTATATCCGAATAAAGATAAAGTATTAGTGAGTTATTGCTGTGGATTGCACGATAAATTCAAAGAAATGCACTAAATGGAATGTTTTATATCAAGATATGAAGAAAATCATGTGTGTTTAGAAAATATATATTCCACCAAAAGTATTACGACATTAATACTCTAAATAGTAAGCCATAGTAAATCTAACCCGCTTAGCTCAATTGATAGCGTCACGACTGTTGACCCACAAATGTCATTTTAGTATGGTAATCGGTCTTTTTTTGTACCGCTATTAAATTCCACTAAACAATCGTTTCATTATTATTTGTTTTCAGTAAATATACAAAAATGGTTGGTGTATTATGTTTGGTAACATCAGTGAAGTAATAAGATTACTTTACTGGTAACATGTATTGTTTTATAAGCTAAAAGTTACGGCCATTGTCTCTGTCAACACCGAGCGTCTCCACAGCGTTTTTACTGAAATTTGTAGACTGAAATCTGATTGGCTAGTCCTATATAAGGTCAATCTGACGTGTGCTGCAATGTTCTAGAGAATCGTAGCGTGATAAAGGCTCTGATTTTAATGAGATTGATATTAACCCAGTGTATTACATGGAGTACGGTATATTAATCATTAATTAACGGGAATAACCGATAACCCATAGCATTATAATGTACTTTATATTTTTCTTTAACTTGTTGTTACTTTTTCGTTTGAACTATAGTATAGTATAGTTTGAACTGTATGTTGCATGTATGTAACTTCTGAATAAATATATTACCTTGGAAATTTATTAGACCTGTACAACTAAATACGGTAAGGATTACGGTAAGGATTACGATAAGGAATACCGACTAAAACCAGTGAAGTAAGAAGAGATTTCACTTTAAAGTAACGTAAAAATACCCAAAATGTCAATATCAACTATTAGTAATATAACAACAAACAAGTTCTGTGAAGTAAGATGACCTAATAATGCAAAAGAGTCAAATATTTTACAATTTCACAAAGCAGAGCACTTCACCGATGGAAACAAAATGGCGGATATTCAGAAAAGTTTACCGCTAAAACGAGGTTCCTTCCACTTCTCGAAGCCATACGAGATTTCAGTCAGCTGCGCTATATCTCCATTACGGGTCACCATTCACTCTCTTCTTACTTCACTGCTAAAACAGAGGAGTTTTCTCAACAGGCAATACGCCTTGAACGCTCGACCAACCGTTTGCGCATCACTATATTATATAGGCCAATGAAAGTTATTATTGACTCTGCATGAATTGTAGGGAAAAATGGTTGGTCTGCCATTACTACAAAAAATCGACCATCATATATAGCCTAAAATGTGCTGAAAATAACGTACACCACAATTCAACCAAACAACCAACCATCATTATTTTAGAATTTACTAAACTAGTTGGCATTCATGATATGATGAGATGGTTTGCAAAGCAATATATCATTTTTACAAACGACCAGTTATTCGCCATGCTTCCTTTTCTAAGCCTCACCTAATAAAGTTGATATTCGCTTCATACCATCTTTGCAAACTGGTTTAATTTACTTAATATTTTTTGCATTTTCTTGATACTTTCCTTTGAACAATATAGCGCCTAATCTCGAATATACTTCATTTTTTCCGCTTCAAGGAGGTGAACGGACTGTACGCACTGCATGAAGATACTGCGCTTGCATCCGGTGTGTCTTAAGGTATTAAACCACTAATTATTTTCCCCATAGACACCAATGTTAAAGTGTCACATATTAATGATTTACTTCAAATTCAACACAAGTATGGATAATGCAGCAGTGTAATGTTCATATAGAAAACTAATTTTCCACTTGAAAAATCACCAGAAAAGGTGGGATCACAAGACATGTAAGAAAGTTCTTGTTTGTTTACTAAACAGGTCAAGGGTACAGCTGTTTTCATTTATTGACAGTTTTCATTGCTCACAACATGTAAGCATAGAGTCGAAATTTCGAAAATGTTCATCAGTGATCCAGTTAAACTTATTAATACGCTTCTTATACATACAACCACGAAATGGAATAGAAATGGGCAGTTTCCCCCTACTTATAATGCCCATTTTCATCACAAAAGGAGGGATTACTTTTTATTATAGGAACTACATTCGACTACACCTCGGAGGCTTCTACACCTCGGAGGCTTCTACACCTCGGAGTCGTATATGTAATTAGTGGTGGTAAACATTAACAGAGATAATGGATATTCCACTGCATGAAAAGACACTGACAGTAGTGGTTTCTCTTTTCCTTTTTGTTATCATTAAAATTGTTGCTGATACTATTATAGAGACGGGTAAATGACGGCAAAAGCACTAACGCGATTCATGGATTACGCCATTTACTACCGACGTTTAAAACCGCATAAACGCCGAAAACGCCGAAAAAAATCTTTAATAAATGAGCACTCATGTATTACATACATTGTAAAAGAAAAACCTAACCTTCAATAGTGGCGGCCTCATCCATTTCGATGTTAGTGTTAACTGATAAATTTGATTGTTCTAGTGTGCATTCAAGGCGATAAGCGCACGCGCTGCATGATCTTTTAGTTTTTCAAAATCTCACAGGGTTTTGTATTAAAAGTAAAAGGTAGTACAATTTGGGTTTTCAGTACTACCATAGGTATAAATAAATTTATTGGTGCAAATAAACAACAGCTAGGAATATGTAAAGCAATTTACTTGCACTATTCAAATGTGTAAACAGTTTGACAGAATGCCGTGACTTGAACAAAAAGAAAAATTGCCGTTTGACTCTTTAAATGTATCCTGGTGGGTAACCTAGGATAGCACAAATTGCTGTCCCGCAATGAATATTCTTGTAAATAATAGATAGTTTTAGTTTCATTCATTATATTTAGATAATCTAAAATAGGAAATTTCAATATTTTTCCAAACCACAAAAAAATACATTAAGAATTGACACTTTATCACTTGACAGGTCCCAGTGGGATTCGAACCCGCAGGAGTGAGAGGCGAGACAGTTTTAGGCACTATCTCGGCTACGGCGGCAATTTTAGGGTTAGACATAGGGGATAAACGTGTATTTATCATGTACTAAGGCGGATTCAGGGATAAGGCGGACCCAGCACCCCACCCTCTAAAATCCCACAAGTATAACCTATGCATGCCGGATTACCTGGGGTGCGCGCCAGTTCTACTGTTAGTCATAATTGAATTATTCTGAAAAAAAATACAATAGAATTCACTAAACGTCATGTAGAAAAACATTTTATTTCGAATGCTGCTGCCCCCGCCGCTGTCCCTCTTACACACAAATACTCCAACCAAAATCTTGAATCAGCATCTGATGTGTACCCTCCTCTGAAATGTTTTTATTGATCAATTATTCAGGCAAGCCCCTTTAAAACTCCAGCAGAGTCTGGATGGTTGTATCGAATACTGTATTAAGAAAAAATAGTCTGAAAGGTTAATGCATATGGCGTATATATATATATATGTATAGGCTATATATATTAACAGAAATATAAATCGAAAGAAATATAAATAATATGTATTTTTTTATTGGCTTTTTTCTACACAACCCCCTGTGAGCTTACTAAAACCAAGGATTTATCCATAAAAGTTTTATGGATAAATCCTTGCTAAAACCCAGGTTATTATAAAACTTTGAGATCAGCCCCAAACATTTTCTCGTGCTTAGAATTTAGTCTGAAGTCATAGTCGTTATCGTAGTAAATTGTACAGGTCTAGTACAAACAAGTAATATATAGAGTATGGTTTCATTGAGTTGGTTCATTTAAACATCGAGATGGGCTACATCGAGGTGTTTAAATTAACCAACGAGATGAAACCATACTCTATTTGTTTTGTAGCATGTCCATTTCAGCTCTATTTCAGTTATTCTCACTGTTATTCTCACAGTTATTCTACAGGTCTTATTTTCAATTAAACGATTTGCACCTGTGTCTGAACAAAGAGAATTGTCTGTGACCATGCTACAAAAATATATGTTAAATATATTCGCTGACAATGCGCCAACAAAAAATCTCGGAAATATCCGTAAACATGCGGAGATTACCGAGCGTTCGTATCCCATAGTGCAAAGCGCGAATAGCTAGACTGGTATATTGAAACTAGTAAAATAAGCGATATTTTACGCCTGTGTTTTGATGTTTGTACATCAGTCTAGGATTTTCTATTGATCGCCATTAGATTAATTTCACAAGATCTTTGAATAACTACTGCCATTTGACGTCTTCTTTATTATATGTTAAGAAGCTCATATGGTGTTATCGAATGTTAAGGTAACATGTTCGTGATCTGTGTAATCATTGTCTTGTTTGTTCTTATCTAAATGTTAAAAAATCAGTCTCTAAATAGACGACACCCAGACACAAAAAAATGACCCACTGACTCAGTGGCTGACTGCGTGACAGTCGTCTTATTATTTTTACTTTTATCACTTCTAAATCCGTACTGGATACCTAGAAAACTTCTTCCTGAGGATTGGGTTAACGGGGGTCAACTACTTTTTCTCCCGAAAGGCCCAAAACAAGGGCTAACACTGGCATATCATAGAGTCGGGCTCTTGATTTGTCGCTAAATACCAGTTGAAATCGAACACTATTATCCTACATGAGATAGGAAGACATCAGAGTCCAGCAGCCATATCATAGAATAGAACTGAATAGGTAAGAAGAACATTGGTGAAGGAAAATAATTTGGCATACAGGTCATTCTGCCAAAGTTCAGTCTAGGCTGAATATTGTTTTAAATAAAGGAGCAAGTCCTTGAACTCTACCTGCTTCCTATACCCAAGTGGCGAGGGTTACACATTTGTTCTATGTTTGTGTTTGACTGTCGTCCTTGAATGCTGCTTTTCCTATTCGATTTTTATATCCATATTGTCACATTTTGGAATTACCGGCTTTAACGCCACCAGGCATTTCTCTTTTGTTCAATCCTTGTTGGTTGAATAAATGCTAAAAGCAACTGGTTTTATATCAACATTATGTTTCTTTTTATTTCAGAACTCAGATATGAGTGAACCGGCTGTTTATGAAAACCCACTTTGGGAAAATGCAAGAAAAGCATTAGAAGCAGTGTCTCCTACAAAGGCAGTAAACAATCAGACAAAAAATGAAGAAAACCGTCCTAGTCCTTCCCCAGGGAAACCGAACAGTGGTGCAGGACAGCAGTCTGACTTGAGCCCACAGGAGATGTACTACCAACATTTTAATAACTTCAAACAGAATCAACCACCAAGACCACCGTATGTGAACCTGATTTCATATCTGTTTTGTAGATTATACATGTAGACAGTCAGCACATACATGCTTGAATTAGTTGTAAATCTTACACACAGTAGACTGTAGTATAAGCTTTTTGAAGCATAATCAGGCCATCCGTATAAAATTGTTGGTTTGCTGTGCTCGACCTACTCACTATCAAGAGCCCTACCCAAAACTTTTTATTGCAATTCTTTTAACTTTATTTTTTTTGGCTATTTTTATTTTAATTCCTTATGTTTTTTACTGTCTTTGGAAAAGAAAAAAAAATCACCTACCTACCCACTTAAAACTTTTTGGGTCGGAGCACAGCAGACCAACAATTTTTTAAGGATGGAAAAAAATATCACAAATTTTCTTTAGTAAGAGAAAAAGGTTATATTATTTTAGTATAGTAATAAATAAATGATTGATTTCAGGTTCTTTGGAATGCCACCCAATGCAAGTCCACCAGGATGTGGCATGTATGGACAATATCAACATGGGGTTAGTAAATTCATTAATTCCTTGTTTATTAGCATTTAAAATGTTGTACTTATACGTGTCGTCCAGTGTATGTGGTACTAGATTTCAATGAAAATGAGTACCTTTAACCGATATACATTCTTCTTGATTCAAAAACAGTAATACAAAGTATTTCTTTATACATATTTTAGTTTCAGACAATATTTATTCAAGAACGTACTAATGTACAAATTTAAATTCTACAGCAAATGTTAAAAAGGGATTCATTTTTCAAACCTGTTGTTGGAGTTTTATTCTCTTTTTTTTCCTATTCGTGCAAAATACTATGATAAGAAGGAATAATATGGAAATTAACATTGTCCTATAAAATGAAAAATGTCTTCTTGTTCCTGTCCAGCCTGGAGGTTTTGGTGGTCCAGCCCAGTTCCAGAATGAAAACGGTCCTGAACCCAGAGGTCCACCACAAGGTTTTAACCCACGATTCATGTCACAAGGGCCAAGGTTTCAGCCAAGGAATAATATGCGTAAGACAGACATTTTGATCAAACATGACTATAAGGCACGATTTTTCAGATTTTGTGGGTTAAACAACACTTGTGACAGTTTCACAGGCTTGAGTGCTTCAGTGTCAGTTATAAATCCCATAAAACAGGGTGTACATACTCGACAGAGAAAAAACAACATTTTGAAACTATGTACAGTTCTTTGTTATTTGTAAGTATTTATTAGAGTCAATCCTGAAACAGAGACAAGACATTTTAAACTCATAGACTGTGTCAGCTGAAAAATACAGGATGAGAGTGAATTTCGTTCAGTGACTGTTCTTGGGTAGTAAATAAGAATCCCTGGTAGCACTGTCATGTTTAAAAAAAAAAGATGTTGTTTCCCGCAGAGTACTAAATAGACCTTGTGTTGGATTGAAGCTTACATGTCAATATCAATATAGTACAGCCGTTAACGACTGAGCGTGGAATTACATTGATACTGACACAATGTCATTGTATGTTCAACTCCGCCCCATTCTGCGCTGAATGTAAACAAAAGTGTGAATAAATAATGAGCAGCTTTCACTCTCGTCAGTATGTCGTCGACCCATACTTTGTCCCCACAGTAATTAGGAATATTTACACGCGACTTCCTTACATGTGCGTGTAGTCTACATCATTGCTTTGTTTAGAATGTGTACTAAAGGTCTCACTAGGCCTTTCACTGAAAATAATACAATATTTAGCGCAGTGTGAACGATGCTTCAAGTTGATGGTTCATGTAAAATTTAGCACATTGATTTATTTTCAGTGGTCATCATCATTCTCACTTCTCCCAAGTTACCAGTTGTCTGCACTGTTTTAATGCACAACTGTGGAAAGCGAGAATGTTGATCATAGAAATTATTTTATACGTGTGTGTGTGTATAGTATTAAGGTTTATAGTCCTTCCACCAACACACTCAATGCGCCTTAGGGCTCACCGAGATGGGTACAATAGAGTCTGGACTTTAATTATTTTATACACAGTAGTGACAGCCTATTCCTTATAAATTGGACTTGAGAAAAAATGCAAACAACTTGCAGTTTCACGAGCGCACGTTTGTACAAACGAAAACTAGGTATAACTATAACGGGGATTAGTTGACGGTGACTATACATTGAATGTCCAACGGATTTGTACTGACATATCTTGAGTGTTTGTTTCTGTAATTATTCGAAAAACAAATTTGTTTTGTAAATGAGAACTAATTATGTGAGGTTGTGCATTGCAGTAGTTAGCCAGTATATACAATCATGTTTATTTTCAAATCTGACCCACTCGCGTGAAATATAATTAATTCAAGACCTAAATCCATCACAAACTATACACAATATACTGAAATCAGTTCAGTCATCCCACGTGCAAACAAAGACAGCGGCGTAAACGTCTTTGAAATAACTTCATCACTACTGGGACGCCCGAAATTTAATTTTGCGAAGTAGAATAAATCACATTAAATAACGATAAGGTGCGTCTTTAGAAGTACATGTGTACTCGTGTTATGTAACGATACCGATTTTTGTGACTGAGACTTGCGGCCGAGTGGGTGTCGGCTAGTTTCAATTCACTGAGTCCTTCCATTTCATTGGACAGCGTCATCTGTTGTTTACATTTCTGATGCGTCAAACATCGATCGACACGAGCGATGTATTTCCATGCTCAATCAGGAATAGCTGTATCTCTGACAGGTCAATATCAATATAGTATCTCTAACATTTCTGTTTTATGGTCTTGGGTCTTTATTTAAAATAAAAATAATCACACTAAATGAACCTTTCTTTGGATGTAAAACACAGCAAATTAAACAAAAGTGAGGATTGAAAACTTAATGTTCTCTATAGATTGAAATCTGTAATTTAGTTGAACTTTGTACAAGTGTTTTATCTTTGATAGCACAGTGTTGACTAAAACATTGTAATAATTTGGGGTCAGAAGTTGTGTGTTAAGTTATTACAGCTTTTTCTTCAAAATCTCAAGGTCATTGCTCAGGGTCAAAGATTTGGTTGGGGTCATCTGTCACTCTTCTAATGTCTAAAGTGAGTTAAGAGATATTTTTATACATAAATATTATTGGCATGTTTTTTTTTATAGAACATCCAGGATCAGGTGGTATCCGTTTTAACATACCTAAACGACAACAGAAAATGCAACAACAGCAGCAGCAGCAAAATGGTGGAATGAACAATTACAATCACAGTAACTTCCAGCCAAGGCAGAGGTTCCATGGACCTAGAGGTCCCAGGCCTCAGCATATGAATCATAATGCTCCATCCAATAATCCACAGAATCCACCACCAGAGATTCCACAAAAACAAAAACAGAATAGCAACGCACCAAATCCACCAAATCCACCTTCTAGGTAAGTATGTTTATTGTTAAAGGGGCACATGGCAAAAATTGTTTTGTGTTAATTAATTCAAAGCAGTATATATATATGGGCATGCATTTGCTGACCAGGAATATGTGTTACACCCAAAACCTCATGGTGTCCAACTTTTAAATATTAATTCATTTTAATGTCATCAGTAGTAAATGAAAAGGGACCTAGTCAGCTGTATTATAGTAAAAGGGCAAGATAATATTGCAATGGGAAAGGCCCTAAAAAGACAAATATAATTTCATGAATTTTAATATGTAACTCGGGACACCAATGAAAAAAAAATAAATATATAATACAGGTAAATACTTAAAAAATTGGCTTTAAAGCTTCAAACATTAGTTTAATTTCCATTAAGTTTCTTCTGCAAGCTTTTCATCAATCAAAATATTGAAATTCACATTAATATGATGTGAAAAGTAAGCGGGTGTAACTGGACCCAAAACAGATAACATATTCTGTGTTACACCACATATAATTTAAGCTTTCATTTTCATTGCACAGAATTAGTAAGTATTCTATCAATAACTTATATCTGTCCTCTTTTTGAAAAAAACCCAACTGGCATAGTTCAGTAAACTCGTTTCAAGCAACAATAATTATATAAGTTTAGACTTCGTATTTTATTGCTGCCTTATCATCAGTATATTATATTTATATAGGCAATCGCTGTAGTTCAACCTTGAGATTTGGATCTACAGACCTGTACTCCACTTGGGGTTTGATTCCTGGCGGAGACATTTCTGATGGGAAACATTGATCCTTCATCTCGTCTCCCTCTGAGGTCCCTAACTCATTTATCTGAATAGTTTATTCAGATAAATTCCAGTTGAAAAAAATCTAAATTCCATAATAATTTTAATGTTGTGTTATGTTTTGCATCACATCACAACATTATCCATTTTCAGCAACAACGAAGCAGAGCTGGCAGAAGCAGCAGCCAGTGAATGGCCACCAACCCTCAGGTATGTACAGAACTGACAACAACTACAGTAGGGGAACACTACATGTATTCTCAATAATATTAGTCATGTTTTTGTTCAGTGAAAACTTGGGAGGTTAATCATTACCAAAAACTTCATAAAAATGGTACTAGTGGCTCCCTTCTTGATTTTCAGCATTTAAAGGTTGTTCTAGAACTGGTCGGCCCGGTGTTGGTATAACGTGACTGAGTGTGGTGTCATGCTGTGTCTACGGCTTATTCCAGAGTGGGAGTACTGTAAAATTGAACTTTTAGCTCACTACATCAAATAGACACCATTGTGATAAGACTGAACTAGTGTTAAAAGCGCCATTAAACGCCATACGTACATAAAGTGAAAAATCTGTTCTTATTATAACCAACCTTTTAGTTCAGTGAAGCCTACAGCACGTACTTGACACTTGAATGGTTTACATTAACACAAACAGATGATAGGAATTTTATTTGTTCTTTAATATTTGAGCACAATTAAACAATACATGTACTTGATTGTATATTATATGAATATACCATGTACCTATCCTCATACAGAGCGTGGGTTCAGCGAGCATTCAACAGTGCCAAAAATCCTCAGGAGAAGGATCAGATGGAATCGATCCTGAAAGACAGACTTACAGAAACATTCACCTCTGGCAAGGCCTGGACGACAGATTGGGATGCAGAGCCTTTGCCATTGTAAGTACACCACCCTTAAGAGATGCATTTTTAAGGTACATGAACCTCTGCCATTAAAAGTTTAACTACGTTTGTGATGTAGCAAGTTGGCCCCCTTTGCAACACCAAAATGAGTGGCAATGCAATCATTAATATTCAGGTTTGAATGCTGTTATCATTGCTGCAGTTGTTCTTCAACAATATGATGGTGATGATCAGGTGCAAAACATACATAGTACAGTACAGCTCATGCGAAACCCACACTTTACTCTTTCACGCTGAGTGAGGAATTTACAAATCGCTTAATTACGCGGAGCTCGATGATAAAACTACTCGGAGTGGGAATCGGCTGCGCAAAAATCTCTCGGCGTAAATACGCCACGAAACTTCGCGTAGACAAACTCGGGAGTTCGCCGAGTCGAAACTGCACAGGTAAAAGGTGCAACTTTTTCAATTGCAGTTATTTTATTGCATAATTATTCAATAACTAGAAAAAAAATCGAAGCAGAAGACAATTTAACTTTTGTTTTGCAAAAGCGGATTTTGTAAAATTGAAATGCCCGGATTATGTATACTGGGTCACCACAGTTATATGGCGGTTCCTATTACAGGCTTTGTGGCGAATGAACATAAAATTCAATGAGTAATTATTATCAGGCCTCCATGAATATTTTTTTATGGGACTAGCCAAGGGCTAGTGGGTCCTGAAAATCCACTAGCCCTGTTTTTTTTTTCACAAGCCCCGAGTTTTTTTTCTCACTAGCCCTGTTGTTTTACTTGCCTTAAAAATAATGTGTCTGTTTGTTTTTGTCTTTGTCAGACAGAGTTATCATTTATCTTGTTTGGCATTACTTTTACTTATCTCGTTTTATTAGCTCGACTGATCAGAGATCAGCAGAGCTTATGTCGTGGTGCGTCGTCCGTCCGTCTGTCTGTCCGTAAACATTTTTTTGTAGCGACTACTCCTCTGAAACTACTGAATGGATTTTCATGAAACTTTACAGAAATCTTGCCAAAGAAGTCTAGTTGATCCTAGCAAAAATTCATGTTGATGTGAAATCCAAGATGGCCACCAAATCTAAAAATAGGTTTTGAAAAAACCAGTTTGTAGTGAAAACTATAAGTGATATTGATATGGGACTTTTTCTAAAATGATCAGCATGACATGATGTTGGTCCTTGTCGAAAATCGTTTTGATTCGACGTTAAACATGGCTGCCAGCGGCCAACTTTGTTTACATAGAGTTATATAATGAAAACTTGTAGCGACTACTCCTGAAACTACTTGACGGATTTTCATGAAACTTCACAGGAATGTTGCTCTTGATGTCTAATTGATCCTAGCAAAATTTCAGGTCGGCCGGAAATTCAAGATGGCCGCCACGGCTAAAAATAAATTTTCAAAATACAAGTTGTAGCGACTACTTCTTGAAAACTGTAAGTGATATTGATATGGCACTTTTTCTAAAATGGTCAGCATGACATGATGTTGGTCCTTGTCAAAAATCGATTTGATTCGATGTTAAACATGGCTGCAGCGGCCATCTTTGTTTACATAGAGTTATATAGTAAAAACTTGTAGCGACTACTCCTCTGAAACTACTTGGCGGATTTTCATGAAACTTTGCAGGAATGTTGCTCTTAATGTCTAATTGATCCTAGCAAAATTTCAGATCGGCCAGAAATTCAAGATGGCCGTCACAGCTAAAAATAGATTTTTAAAAAATAAGTTTGTAGCGACTACTTCTTGAAAACTATAAGTGATATTGATATGGGACTTTTTCTAAAATGATCAGCATGACATGATGGTTATTCGAGTCGAACATTATTTTGATTCGACGTTAAACATGGCTGCCAGTGGTCATCTTTGTTTACATAGAGTTATATAATGAAAACTTGTAGCCACTACTCTGAAACTACGCACGAATTTTCATGAAACTTCACAGGAATGTTGCTCTTGATGTCTAATTGATCCTAGCAAAATTTCAGGTAGGCCGGAAATTCAAGATGGCCGCCATGGCTAAAAATAGATTTTCAAAATACAAGTTTGTAACGACTACTTCTTGAAAACTATAAGTGATATTGATATGGGACTTTTTCTAAAATTATCAGCATGACATGATGTTGATCCTTGTCAAAAATCATTTTGATTCGATGTTAAACATGGCTGTCAGCGGCCATCTTTGTTTACATGGAGTTATATAATAAAAACTTGTAGCGACTATTCCTCTGAAACGACTTGACGGATTTTCATGAAACTTCACAGGAATGTTGCTCTTGATGTCTAATTGATCCTAGCAAAATTTCAGGTCGGCCGGAAATTCAAGATGGCCACCACGGCTAAAAATAAATTTTCAATAAACAAGTTTGTAGTCACTACTTCCTGAAATCAAAATCAATCAGTAGAGCTTCAAGGTCATTGACCTCTTGTTAAAATTTTAAATTTATTTAAATGAACCAGCTCACTGAGACCTGACTCTATCTATTACATATACCCAGCTGACGCCATCTCGTTGTGTTAAATCTGATTCTGATTTGACGAATTTAGATACTCATTGTAATTCATTAAATACTGAGAAAATTAAAAAATTCAGTGATTCTTATCTACTCATAACCAGTTGATGTATGTTTAAGTTGTGTTGGCAGTAGTCATTGGGTGAAAGCGTAGCAATGGTAAGATGGAATAATTTAGGAGTTTTTAGCTCTACTGATCAGAGATCAGCAGAGCTTATGCCGTGGTGCGGCATCCGTCTGTCCGTCTGTCTGTCCGTAAACTTTTATTTGTAGCGACTTCACAGCTGAAACTACTGAATGGATATTCATGAAACTTTACAGAAATGTTGCCCATAAAGTCTAGTTGATCCTAGCAAAAATTCATGTTGATGTGAAATCCAAGATGGCCGCCAAAGCTAAAAATAGAGTTTTAAAATACAAGTTTGTAGCGACTTCTTCTTGAAAACTATAAGTGATATTGATATGGGACTTTTTCTAAAATGATCAGCATGACATGATGTTGATCCTAGTCAAAAATCGTTTTGATTCAACGTTAAACATGGCTGCCAGTGGCCATCTTTGTTTACATAGAGTTATATAGTAAAAACTTGTAGCGACTACTTCTCTGAAACTACTTGGCGGATTGTCATGAAACTTTACAGGAATGTTGCTCTTGATGTCTAATTGATCCTAGAAAAATTTCAGGTCGGCCGGAAATTCAAGATGGCCGTCACAGCTAAAAATAGATTTTTAAAAAATAAGTTTGTAGCGACTACTTCTTGAAAACTATAAGTGATATTGATATGGGACTTCTTCTAAAATGATCAGCATTACATGATGTTGATCCTAGTCAAAAATCGTTTTGATTCAACGTTAAACATGGCCGCCAGCGGCCATCTTTGTTTACATAGAGTTATATAGTAAAAACTTGTAGCGACTACTCCTCTGAAACTACTTGGCGGATTGTCATGAAACTTTACAGGAATGTTGCTCTTGATTTCTAATTGATCCTATCAAAATTTCAGGTCGGCCGGAAATTCAAGATGGCCGTCACAGCTAAAAATAGATTTTTAAAAAAAATTAGTTTGTAGCGACTTCTTCTTGAAAACTATAAGTGATATTGATATGGGACTTTTTCTAAAATGATCAGCATGACATGATGTAGATCCTTGTGGAAAATTATTTCGATTCGACGTTAAACATGGCTGCCAGTGGCCATCTTTGGTTACATAGAGTTATATAGTAAAAACTTGTAGCGACTACTCCTCTGAAACTACTTGACGGATGTTCATGAAACTTCACAGGAATGTTGCTCTTGATGTCTAGTTGATCCTAGAAAAATTTCAGGTCGGCCGGAAATTCAAGATGGCCGCCACAGCTAAAAATAGATTTAAAATAAATAAGTTTGTAGCGACTACTTCTTCAAAACAATAAGAGATATTGATATGGGACTTTTTCTAAAATGATCAGTATGACATGATGTTGGTCCTTGTCGAAAATCGTTTTGATTTGACCTTAAACATGGCTGCTTTGTTTACATAGAGTTATATAATGAAAACTTGTAGCGACTACTTCTTTGAAACTACCTGACGGATTTTCATGAAACTTCACAGGAATGTTGCTCTTAATGTCTTATTGATCTTAGCAAAATTTCAGGTCGGCCGGAAATTCAAGATGGCCGCCACGGTTAAAAATAGATTTTCAAAAAACCAGTCTGTAGCGACTACTTCCTGAAATCAAAATCAATCAGTAGAGCTTCAAGGTCATTGACCTCTTGTTTTTGCTTGTTAGCTCTACTGATCAGAGATCAGCAGAGCTTATGCCGTGGTGCGGTGTCCGTCGTCCGTCCGTCTGCAGTGTTTTTTTTATTCCTAATTTGGGGCCGTTATTCGGCCCCATTCACAATGCCAAAAAGTATACTTTTTTCACAATTATATCCAAAAAATTCACAATCTGAAGGAAAAAAAAAAAAAAAAATTCTTTAGGGTAAATACAGACCAGTAAAGATACTAGTCTTAATATACGCTGGTGTTAAAACTAGTCTGTATTTACCAAAAACAAAACTTAAAACCAAGTGATATTAAACTGTGAAATTAAAAGTGAAAAAAGTTTCTTTTTCTTTTGTTATAATATTTCACAATTTCTAGAAAAATGCCGCTATATTTCACAATGGCACAGGCACAGGCTGCATTCACAAAACACATAAAAAAACACTGGTCTGTCTGTCCGTAAACTTTTTATTGTAGCGACTACTCTTCTGAAACTACTGAATGGATTTTCATGAAACTTTACAGAAATGTTGCCCATGAAGTCTAGTTGATCGTAGCAAAAATTCATGTAGATGTAAATTCCAAGATGGCCGCCAAATCTAAAAATAGGTTTTTAAAAAACAAGTTTGTAGCGACTACTTCTTGAAAACTCTAAGGGATATTAGTATGGGACTTTTTCTAAAATGATTACCATGACATGATGTTGCTCCTTGTCGAAAATCGTTTTGATTCGACGTTAAACATGGCTGCCAGTGGCCATCTTTGTTTACATAGAGTTATATAATGAAAACTTTTAGCGACTACTCCTCTGAAACTACTCGACGGATTTTCATGAAACTTCACAGGAATGTTGCTCTTGATGTCTTATTGTTCCTAGCAAAATTTCAGGTCGGCCGGAAATTCAAGATGGCCGCCACGGCTAAAAATAGATTTTCAAAATGAAAGTTTGTAGCGACTACTTCTTGAAAACTATAAGAGATATTGATATGGGACTTTTTCTAAAATGATCAGCATGACATGATGTTGGTCCTTGTCGAAAATCGTTTTGAATCGACGTTAAACATGGCTGCCAGCGGCCATCTTTGTTTACATAGAGTTATATAATGAAAACTTGTAGCGACTACTCCTCTGAAACTACTCGACAGATTTTCATGAAACTTCACAGGAATATTGCTCTTGATGTCTAATTGATCCAAGGAAAATTTCAGGTCGGCCGGAAATTCAAGATGGCCACCACGGCTAAAAATAGATTTTTAAAAAATAAGTTTGTAGCGACTACTTCTTGAAAACTATAAGAGATATTGATATGGGACTTTTTCTAAAATGATCAGCATGACATGATGGTTATCCGAGTTGAACTTTATTTTGATTCGACGTTAAACATGGCTGCCAGTGGCCATCTTTGTTTACATAGAGTTATATAATGTAAACTTGTAGCGACTACTCCTCTGAAACTACTTGACGGATTTTCATGAAACTTCACACGAATGTTGCTCTTGATGTCTAATTGATCCTAGCAAAATTTCAGGTCGGCCGGAAATTCAAGATGGCCACCATGGCTAAAAATAGTTAAAAAAAAAAGAAAGTTTGTAGCGACTACTTTTTGAAAACTACAAGTGATATTGATATGGGACTTTTTCTAAAATGATCAGCATGACATGATGGTTATTCGAGTCGAACATTATTTTGATTCGACGTTAAACATGGCTGCCAGTAGCCAGCTTTGTTTACATAGTTATATAATGAAAACTTGTAGTGACTACTCCTCTGAAACTACTTGACGGATTTTCATGAAACTTCACAGGAATGTTGCTCTTGATGTCTAATTGATCTTAGCAAAATTTCAGGTCGGCCGGAAATTCAAGATGGCCGCCATGGCTAAAAATAGATTTTTAAAAAATAAATTTGTAGCGACTACTTCTTGAAAACTATAAAAGATATTGATATGGGACTTTTTCTAAAATGATCAGCCTGACATGATGGTTATCCGAGTCGAACATTGTTTTGATTCAATGTTAAACATGGCTGTCAGCGGCCATCTTTGTTTACATAGAGTTATATAATGAAAACTTGTAGCGACTACTCCTCTGAAACTACTTGACGGATTTTCATGAAACTTTACAGGAATATTGCTCTTGATGTCTAATTGATCCTAGCAAAATTTCAGGTCGGCCGGAAATTCAAGATGGCCACCATGGCTAAAAATAGATTTTCAAAAAACAAGTTTGTAGCGACTACTTCCTGAAATCAAAATCAGGAGTTTTTAAATGTTATCTAAGTATTGATATACTTCGTTGTTCACAGTTTCGTATAAAGCATGCTTCCATTATCAAAAGTCCATGGGCGTAATTTGTCGTAATAGTGTTTGATCGGCCTATTTGTAATCGTTTGAGTCAGTACCGCCATTTTGAGCTGACCACGTGGCGAACATGTGATCAACCAGTAGTATTTTTAAAAAGTGGTTTCATTGGCTAATCGACCCGAGTTGAAATACAACACATCAATTGATTGGATAATGCTGACTGTCAATTAAGGTTCTTGGAGGATGGTCTTATGGCATGTTTTGTTTTGATGTTGAAAATCGCCGATTGCCCGCTGTGAATGCTAATTGAATTACCTAAGCGAAGTGCAATTAACAGATTATGAAACATGGGGGATGTATTATTACAGGTGCCTGACTGGCGCGTGCTTGTTATACACAGATCGTGTAATTTGGGCAGTGTGAATTAATTGATTGCCTATGAGAATAGCCCAACAGGCTACCTGCATGGAATTTGTTACAAGCCCGACTTCAATTTTGAATAGCAACGGGTCGGGCTATCCAATTTCTGCAGCCCTGATTATACTGGAAATTATAATTATATATTTTAAATAATCATTATTTGTAAAAAAAATTACTATTCTGCTGTTTATTATTAATACATCGATGGGTTCTTTAGCCAGAAAAAAAGTTAGTGCCACCTTGTTAAAAGGTACATACATGGCCAAGGATTATGGGTATTAATTTCGGTTGAAGAACTGACTTTTGGACAACAGAAACAAACAAAACTTGTGATTAAATGCATTAAATGTTTTAAATACGTATTTATTTTATGACAATCCAGTAACACGATATAGTATCAATAAATAAATTGACCACTCGGTTGAACAATTTGTACTATTTATTAGCATTTCCTCAATGTTAAGCAACAAATGTAAATTTTTGGCAAAATATGGCCGCAACTTGAAGATCCAACGTGATTAGGACCAGCGTTAGGATCTAGGAAACCCTGCAACTGGTGATCTTGATGCCATGTGCATTTGCTATACTGCTTTCCCAAATTCGTCCTATTTACTTGCCTCGTGTGGTTATGACCAGCACTCCAGACATACTTTATTAAGTACACTTCTAAAAGTAGCACTGTAACAAGCACTACATATTATACACAGATTCCCAGTACTGTGACAAGTACTTAGAAACCAGTCACTGTGACAAGCGACTTACATCTTACACATATTAAAGCGCTGTGACAAGCACTTATGTTATACATAACGAGGTACTGTGACAAGTACCTTACAGCTATTTACACACAACTTGAACGTGCTGTGACAAGCACTTCATTAATTTACACAAGAATAAAGCACTGTGACAAGCGCTTTAATAAACACATTATTAGAAACACTACTGAACTGCCACAACTATCGGGGATTATAAGGCAATGCACACTTTCAGTAACGGACAAAACCTTCCCCAGTGGCAAACACAATGAAGGGAGCTAACCCCTATATAAAAGAATTATGACGGCTCCAGATTTATTCCCCTTGCATTGAAATACTTAACTTGTTCGGTTAAACCGTAATCAGGCTTGTATTTCTTCAAATGCACATGACATCCGATCCCCAGTTGCAATAGAATTTCCGCCACAGCAAATTTCTAGAAATTTGTCTCCCAAATTCTATTTTAAACTATTAAAGGGAATATTTAGTGTTTAAAAACTAGTTTAGTTTCAGTTGCAAAAAACTGTTTAATAGCCAGTTGAAACGTGAGCAATAACATTTGGTTGCCAACTGATGATAGATGAGTATCGCCTCTGAAAAACCCAGGTTCACTTCTGTCAATATCATGTCAAATGAAACAACCCTTTGGATTTGCACGCATTGCTCTATGACCAGCACGATTAACTCTCTTACGTTTCAAGTCCATTTCCTTGTTGGACACATCCACACCTCTCCAACTTAAACGTGGGAGTATATCAGACCAAACAATGTATTGTTTTTGGCAGACTGAATACAAATACTGAATGTCAGCTTTAATGGAATTAGTCAAAGAGAAAATATCTTTAAAAGGTAGATCGTTACCGCCCAACTGGATGATAATCCTATCCGGGACTTCGCGAAATAATAATTCGTACTGTAGCAGTGGCCAAAGTTGTTCCCAAAGCATTCCCGATTTGCCCATCCATAAAACATCATATTCGGGGAGGTGTCGATGTGACCAATTTTGGCGACTAGCCCATTCTTCTGCCTGAGAAATAATGGAATCACCTACGATCCAAACTACTGTAACAAAAAATATATAATAATATTAAGAATTACTACTTAAAATCTGATGTAGCGCTTGTAAATGCTGGAGGTCCATCTGCCCATTTTTTGAATACATTCACCAGACATACCCTTTGATGCTAAATCTGTAGCACGGCCAATACGAAAGGAATGACTTTTAAATTTCTGTATTCCAAGGCCATTGTGACGAACTGACTTTGACAATACACCAGCAAACTGGCTCCTAGTCAAAGGCGAGCCATTCGAATGACACAGAAGATATCCCTCCCCAGTTGGCCTTAGATCTAAAAATTGTTTTAGTGCCACAATACAACACAAATGAGTGTTGCTTTCAGCAGGGATTCTCAAGAATGTTGGGTTGCCTGCCTGGTTAGTTTTTGAAATACGAATGCGTATTTCAACTTTACATCACTCAACAATAGTGGCCGATCAGCTAAAGCTGGAGTTGTGTACACTACTTCGCTCACTCTTAAAAGACAAAAATATGCCAAAAGATATGCATCTCTGAATAACTTAACTTCGTACAGATTATAACAGACTGAAATCAGGGAATTGTTTATTTGAATCAGTATGGGCTCGGTTATAGGAGCTCTATTATCTGCACTTTTTCGAGAGCGCCGACACCCTTCCAAAAGTTTCTTTACAACAAAATGCTCTGTAGTATCAGAGTACCCTTTGATTTTGTTGTAAAAGCTTATTCCAGCAATATATGTTTTAATGGTTGAAGCTGCATACCCACACTCATAACAATAGGAGATGAATAATATAATCTCTGACACTTGAACGGGCCAACAGTTCTTGAATTTATAATTTTGACGAAAACGATCAAAAGCAGACAAAGCACCCCGATATGCAAGGACAGAGTTGTTTGCTAAACTGAACTTCAGTAACTGCCCAGTTCTGACTCGAATATTGTCCAGAGATGGCTTGGTACAACCTCTGGTTCTTGATTTGCCAGTGGTGCCAGCTGAAAGAACTTGTTGAACTGTAAACGAGAAATACTATCTGTCAACTTATTCTTTACACCACTAACATGTAGAGCTTTAACAATAATGTTCATTTGAATACAACGTAAGACGAGTTGGCGAAGAATAACCATGACCTTTTCTCACTTCGATGACGTTTGATTTATGATATGCACTACTGACATGTTGTCGCAGTGGAGCAATATTTTTTTATTTCTTAAATTTTCACCCCACACAAAAAGTGATACTAATAGGGGAAACAACTCCAGCACTGTGATATCATTGGTTAAACCAGATTGATGCCACGTGTCTGGCCATACCCCATAAGTCCATTTACCCGAGAGATATGCTCCAAAACCCAAACCTAGCCCCGCTGCACTATCAGTATACAAGTCTACATCTACACTGGACACCCAAAAACGATCGTGGAATGCGGAGATTCCATTGAAATGCTCGAAAAACTGTAACCACATAAGCAGATCCTTTTTAATACTACTGTTCACTCTCAAATGATGATACGGTTTAGTTAAGCCACATATAGAATTTATCAGTCTGCGGCAAAACGGCCGGCCTGGAATTATTGCTCGGCATGCGAAACTAAGTGATCCAATTAAAGATTGCATACAGCGTAATGTGACTTTCTCTTTTGAAAGCATGGTTTTTATTTTGTCAACGATTTCTTTTACTTTTGACATTGATATCCTGATCAGCATTTCCTCAGAATCCAATTCTAACCCCAAAAAACAAATGCAAGTTTGAGGTCCTTCGGTCTTGTCTTCAGTAGGGCTGCGTATCGGTCAGAATGATCGATACGATATTTGTATCGATACAAAATGATCGATATTCGATATATCATATGATATTTTTTCAGCAGTAATAAAAGACTAAAATGTAAACGTTTTGTCATTTATTCATTCAAAAAGTAAACAGAAGCTTTATCTGAATTCTTTTTCAAGAATATCATTGCATCCAAGTCATCGTCATTCAGGCACGACCTCTCTGCTAATAGAATATCCCCAGATGTCGAAAAATACAGATGTCGAAAATGCAATCAATCGTCAGAAAAAGTACAAACAATGAGACGCCGAGTGCATCTTTTGTATGCAGAGTTGACTCCACTGATAAATACAATGAATAAATTTCGAAAGAAATACATATTTCAAACTTTTAATGCATTTAATCACAAGTTTTTTTTGTTTTTTTTTTGTCCGAAAGTCCAGTTTTCCTACCGACATAAATACTAAATACCCATAATCCTTAGCCATGTATATATCTTTTAACAAGGCGGCACTAATAACGGGTTTATGACCCGGAATTCTTTACCATTTTTCTGATTATTTCTGACTAAAGAACCCATCGATGTAATAATAAACATCAGAATAGTAAAATTTGTTCCAAAGAAAGACTAATTAAAAAGAAAATTATAATTTCCAGTATAATTACTAATTGAATATTATGTTCAGTCGCCGCGAAGACGGTAATAGGAACCGCCATATAACTGTCATGACCCAGTATACATAATCCAGGCATTCAAATATTCCCACATCCGCTTTTCCAAGTCTTCTGCTTCGATTTTTAGCTCTACTGATCAGAGATCAGCAGAGCTTATGCCGTGGTGCATCGTCCGTCTGTCTGTCCGTCCGTCCGTCTGTCTGTCCGTAAACTTTTTTTGTAGCGACTTCTCCTCTGAAACTACTGAATGGATTTTCATGAAACTTTACAGAAATGTTGCCCATGAAGTCTAGTTGATCCTAGCAAAAATTCATGTTGATGTGAAATCCAAGATGGCCGCCAGATCTAAAAATAGGTTTTTAAAAAACAAGTTTTTAGCGACTTCTTCATGAAAACTATAAGTGATATTGATATGGGACTTTTTCTAAAATGATCAGCATGACATGATGTTGGTCCTTGTCGAAAATCGTTTTGATTCGACGTTAAACATGGCTGCCAGCGGCCATCTTTGTTTACATAGAGTTATATAATGAAAACTTGTAGCAACTAGTCCTCTGAAACTACTTGACGGATTTTCATGAAACTTCACAGGAATGTTGCTCTTGATGTCTAAATTGATCCTAGCAAAATTTCAGGTCGGCCGGAAATTCAAGATGGCCGCCACGGCTAAAAATAATTTTTCAAAATACAAGTTTGTAGCGACTACTTCTTGAAAACTATAAGTGATATTGATATGGGACTTTTTGTAAAATGATCAGCATGACATGATGGTTATCAGAGTCAAACATTATTTTGATTCGACGTTAAACATGGCTGTCAGCGGCCATTTTTGTTTACATAGAGTTATATAATGAAAACTTGTAGCGACTATTCCTGTGAAACTACTTGACGGATGTTCATGAAACGTCACAGGAATGTTGCTCTTGATGTCTAATTGATCCTAGCAAAATTTCAGGTCGGCCGGAAATTCAAGATGGCCGCCACGGCTAAAAATATTTTTTCAAAAAACAAGTCTGTAGCGACTACTTCCTGAAATCAAAATCAATCAGTAGAGCTTCAAGGTCATTGACCTCTTGTTTCTAAAGTTATTGAATAATTATGCATTAAAATGACTGCAATTAGAAAAAGTTGCACCTCTTACCTGTGCAGTTTGTACTCGGCGAACTCCGAGTTTGTCTTCGCGGGGTATCGTGGCGTACTTTCGTGGCGTAAGTAGTTTTTCCGACTCCGCGTAGTTTTATCATCGAATCTCCGCGTAATTACGCGATTTGTAAATTCCTCACTCGGCGTGAAAGAGTAAAGTGTGGGCTTCGCGTGAGCTGTACTGTATGCAATGGGAGAGAGTTCACTTTTGATCGATATTTTGACCGATACGGACACATTCGATATGATATATCGATCGAACCCTAAATACCGGTATTCGATATATACCGGAAACCGGTACGCAGCCCTAGTCTTCAGCAATAGGTACACCCAACTTGGCTAAAAGTTAAGAAAATTCTGACATCAACGATAGGCAGTCATCCGTATTCTTTTTTTCCACCAAACAAAAATCGTCAAGAAAGTGTATTAATTTTCCAATGCTACAATGACGCTTAACTGCAAATTCCAAAAAACAAGCAAAACTAATACTGCAACCGAACGGCATGCATTTATCGAAGTAAAACTTTTCTTGGAATTTAAAACCCAATAGTTCGAAATACAGAGGGTGCACTGGTAAGAGACGAAAAACAGACTTTATATCAGACTTTCCTAGCAAACAGCCGTGACCTAAATCTTGAACTAATTTAACAGCTTCATCAAAACTAGTATACTGAACAGAACAAAGTAGCGGATCAATAAAGTCATTAACCGAATTGCCCTCTGGGTACGATAGATGATGTATCATTCTATATTCAGTTGGTGTCTTCTTTGGGACCAAGCCAATAGGTGAGATCCTAAAATATTTAAAGGGTTTGTTTTGAAAAGGACCCGCAATTCTACTCTCCTTGAGCTCTTTCTCTATTTTTTGAAGAACTGCTGTTTCTAAATTGTTAACTGATCGCAAGTTTTTAGCATCTGTAGCTATTCTGGGACCTTCATAATTCAATTGAAAACCATTTGTGAAACCATCTAGAATATCTTGAGCATGTTTATGTTCATAATGTAACAACTCTTGCCTCAAAATCTCTATCTTTATAGGGCTTTTTCCCAAACTATATAAATTATCGAATCCCGGAGTATGTGAAACCTCTGCCTCGTGACCGATTTCCATTGCCACGATACCTTGGGAAACCTTGATACCCTTTGTGTTGGAAGCCCCGAAAAGAATGATCATTGGCACTAGTCGTGCCCGGAGTATAGGAATTGTTTTGAGTAGCATATTTGTTACTCTTAGGGCAAGTCAACAAGCCATGATAAAGAGAAAAACAGTCAGAGCATTTGTGTGGGTATCTACATGGATTCCATTTACATCCACCCGTTAAAATCAAAACAGGTCTGCTGCCTTACATTTGCCTCAGTATGCGTACTTGTATTGGCCGCAGGTGACATGACTCGCAAGTATAAGTCGGAATTCATTTTTTCCCACGATTGTAGGCCATACTCTTGAACTCGGAGCCTATATTGCTCATCATATGTTCTCCATGCATACCCACCAAATCGCTTTTCTGCTTCCCGTATGGTAGCCATATAATGTAACAAGTCTCCCGATCGGTGGGGGAACTTTTGTACATATATACTGGAGAATATAATGAATGCATCAGTCCATTTGTTTATGTTATGGATTTTTTCAGGCACAGGCTTGGCTTGTGACTCGATCAATCCATTCTCATTTACCCTAAGCAAGGCCCCCGTTCCCACATTCTCAAGCTCCACATTGCCTTTTAGAAGGAGCGACATATTTACATATTTATGGTCCCATATTTTCTGCCTAATCATCCTGGGAACATGAATAAACAATGCGTCCCCACCACACCTCACCAAGTTCTGACTGAACGACGGTGGATCCGGCACAGACTTCGAAAGTAACGCATGATCTAAGGGCAAGGGATTGTCAGTATTAGGTTTTTGAGATTGTGGATTTCCCAACAAATCTGCCTCAGACATAAGAGTTTCAAAATCAACAACTGTTTTATTTTTACTCTTTTTACCACAACCTTTTTTTGACGATGGCGTTTCCTCGTTTGCCAGTTGCAAAATCTCAGGCTCTGTTTCTTCCTCACTCGACGTATCGGGTGCATCCCGTCTTCTCTTCGTAGTTACCACTTCATCGTCAAGCTGACTTGTTTTACTGACTTTCCTTTTGCTTTTTCTCACTGCCCTGGCATTCTGACGTGGCTTACCTCGACCAGACATTGTCAAATTAAATCAGAAATAATCAAAAACGTTGCTCTAAAAAGACCGGAAATAAAAAGGAATCGGAAGTCGATATGTTCTATTCAATTCAATTCCTTATTAACTGCCAATACAGGTGCACCAAGGATTAGAACACAAAGACTGCAAAAATAAATGGTGATTATTTACTATTGCAATAATCACAATTGTTTGATCACTCCGAGTGACTCGACAGTGGAGTACTTTCGCCGCGTGGATTCTCCGAGTCAAAACACTGACTTCTCGTAGATTTGCGCAGCACTCGATACGACCAAACTCGGCGAATCAAGTAAAGTGTGGATTTCGCGTGAGCTGTGCTGTACATAGCATATGATATCATTTAAAGGCAGGGCATAAAATTATAATCCCTTTATAGTAATTCTTTGATTGCAAGTATGTTATATTGGTCAGTATGGTTTATAATTTCTGAGAGTAAAAGAGTTACTTCTTTGTCAGCCGTAATACATATATGTGATTCAATTTATTACAGTGAGAAAGGAGGTAGTAATCCACAAGATCGCAGTCCTGCTCAGCAGCAGAAGAACAAGCGTAGCAGGTGGGAGCCCCAGGCTAACAACAACAACAACATGCCTAGTCCTCACAACGGCAATATGGCTGCTCCACAAGGTATGTCATGACTGTGTGAAGTGGTATTTTTGTCCACAAACTGAACATTTGGGTTCATGTGATTTTCAACACACGTTTAATATTAGAATGTTTTTTTAAAATACCACCCAAACTGGTTCAGTGGATAGTAATTATGTACGGAGGTAAGCATAATGCGGAGATACAATATACAAATTTACATTCACTTGATATGTCCTGTTGAAAAAAAGCATCTACATCTCTTTTCAGGGAGGCAGAGCTACTGTGCATGCATCTAATATGTCTCAATAGAAAATGGGTATTCCACTGTCTGAAAATACACTGACAGTTGACTCTCTCTTAAACTTTTTCGGCATAATGCGCTGTAAGCACAGGTAGTGAATGGCAAATTTACCATATAGTGCTAGTGTGCTTTGTGCAATTTGCAGTTTACTGCCAGCGTCATACACTGCATAAACGTCGAGAAAATGCGAACAAATTCTTAAATGTACATATCCTTGTTTCCTTGTTGAATAAAGCAGAACAAATTTCATGTGATGGGGTATTCTTATTACAGGATCTCCTGGGCCAATGTTTGGTCAGCAAGGCTTCCACAACAGAGGAAAAATGAATATGAGAGGACCAAGAGGTGGCTTCCAACAACGTGGTCATGGGGCACCAAATATGCCAAATATGATGGGACGGGGCAGAATGGCGAGACCAATGACACGATCGTCGGTATCGCCGTACTCCAGGTCCAGATCTAGGTCTAGGTCATATTCAAGGTAAAGAATACTTACAGCCTTCTGTTTATAGTTTTATGCACCCAAAAAGAGGGGACATATAGTAATTGCACTGTCTGTCCGTTAGTTTGTTCATCTGAAACAATCATGTCTCAGCCATAACTTCGAAAGTACTAAAGTGAATTTCATGAAGATAATCACAATGAGAAGGTGTCTTCTGCACGCCAATCAGGTCCTTACCTCAAAAGTCATATTAACACTTGGAGGTCTAAGGTCAGATAAACTTCGGGTTTGACATTCTTGCATTTCATGAAAAGTGCACTGTGATCTTGAACAAATACGATCACGATTAAGGCTGTTATGGGGTTGTCTTCTATAAACAGAGAAAACAATAACGGTGAGATTACCTCCCCTTGTCTTAGACCAATTGAACATTATTACCTAAATTGCACTATTCCCTTAACCTATCAGTTTAAACAAGATTGAGACTATAGTGGTATTCCAATTAATCGATTTGATCGATCATCGATCAGTTAAGCCTTTAGTTTGATTAATCGATTAAAATTTTTCATGATGGCTGTACTCGGTTGTTGAAAGATGTCTTAAATTATTTCATTCTCTTGTACTAAAATGTTACAATTTTGCCAAGTACCAGTTATCACTAGCAGGTATCACAACTTGTACTTTAAATAAATGGTGGTCAGTTTCATTCAGCTGCTTTATTACAAGAACATACTTGAAATGTGTTTCTTTTCTTTATTATAGTCCGAAAAAGGATTACACTTGTTTTATATTTAGCAGCCATGTTTAATCGATAAATGATCGAACATCGGTCGTTTAAATATCTGATGATCGATCATGGATTTTCAGCAGATTCTCAAACTATAAATTGAGACTATATAATGCCAATTTTCCGTAATATTTGTACAGACGATCATTTCATCAAAATACTTACAAAAATAATATAAAAGATTAATACATGTAGCGGTAACTGCTCTGTTGTTGATTCATTGTCCCATCATTATCTGTTGTTCATACATAATTTTTTTATTTCCAACTTTATAACAGGATGACAGGAAAGACATATAGCTGATATTGTATAAAAATTGTGCCCAGAGACCATCTGTTTAGGGTTGGCTATGTGTCTGCAAAAACTGAAGAATACCTAATCTTAGCTGTTTTTTCTTGCATATGGTATATTCCATTCCAAAAACAATTTTAATTTCATATTCTGAAAAAATAAATGGTTTGGTGTTTTACAGGTCATTTTCTCGTTCATGGTCAAGATCTCGCTCAAGGTCACTTTCTAGATCTCCAGACAGACGTAGACGCAGGGTGTCATCTCCAGGTAGAAGGTTGTCTCCAGGCAGAAAGTCGTCTCCAGGGAGAAGGTCACCGCCAAGTCGCAGGTCACCAGGAAGGGGTCGTAGAAGGCACAAGTCCAGGTAAGTCTTCTGGAATAATGCCAGTGCCGACCCTGTAAGATTTGCCGACTGCTATCTGGTAGAATTGTGGATGTTCATAAAATGTGCTTCAGTTTCACATAAAAGATGACTGTGCTATAAAATGAGCCTCGTGATTCATCATGTTTATTTATTTTTTGCAAAAAACATTTTGTCAGGAAAATCGTTATTCATTTGGGGCATTAAGAAGTTCTTGTTTTGTGATCAAAGTACATTTCTTGTATTGCACGGGGTAGGACACCTTAACCCGGTGCTGGTATCATACTGTTTCCCGTTTTACTGGGAACCGGTATTTACCCGTTTAAAAAAACCGCGGTACCCTTATTGATATTTGGAAAAGTGTCTACCTTATTTTGAAGCTCTTCTGGCAGCGAATAAGCTCCAAACCGTCATGATCGCGATGAACTACCAGCGTGTCGTCATTTCGTTTAAATATTTACACCAAGACTCACACAGCATGCGATTCACTGGCATTATGTTGCTTTGTAGTACCTAGCAATTTAATCGAGAAACCATATCTATTTATAGAACGTAATTTACACGCTTTATGAAACAATGGTCATAGTCTACGGCTATATATAGTGGAACCGTATAGTAGTTGAGGCACGCATTTGGATACATCTTTTTGTATTCACTTTTTCCAACAATTTAAAGGAATTCAAACACAAGAAACTCACAATAAATATAATATAATTATGTAACTGAACATGAAATAACAAAAAAAACATGTAACTTGAAAATAACTGAAAATGAAATTAATCAAGTACGAAAATAAGACCGATTTTGTCAAGCAGTTTGATCGAAGATGGGTTTTAACTGTCATTGTTGATTCACGTGGTAACAGTACTGTTAAAATACCGTATCGTTTCGGGGGTACCGGTATCGTACGGTTTCATTTTAAGGGTATCCAACCCTAGATTTAGGGATCACTTTGTCGTCGTCTGTCCGTCATCACAAAAAACTTAACATTGGCTAACTTATTCGTTTCTGCATGTTCCTTCATCAGGCTTTCAGAATAAACCCATCGTGACATAATATAACAGTCAAGGTCACATTCTTGGTAAAATTATATTGAAACAAAGGTCACAAAAGCTTTACATTCGGTTTAACTTCATTTCTTCATTTAGTTTCATACATATACTTCATGACAATAATATTATGTTATCAGTATGATTTTATACATCATATATCTTGGTTATAACATCATTTTTTCGTTAACAAGACAACATTTCTTTGTCGATGTATATATACACATAGTGATTAAAGCCACGTCGCCACACTAATGAAATACATTGAGTCATAGTTGCAAATCAAACTTCATGTGTGATCTTAACATTCTCTACAACTTTTTCATATCTTCGTCAAGCATATCTACACTTAAATAATAATAGTCATGTGTCAAGAAGACCACCAAAAAATTGCTAATCAGTATTTTGAGAACAACGCTGTGTTCTAAGGGAATTTTTGTATTGCAAAAATATCAAAAGAAATAATATGTTTTTATTCAGGAGTCGTAGTCGCAGTAGGAGTAGTTCCATATCCAGTCGGTCATCACGAGACTTCTACTCACTTAATACCTCGCCCAGTAAACATAGGGGGCGTGGCAGGGGATCCAGAAGTAGGGGCCGTGGTAAAGACGAGACCAGCAGAGGTCGTGGTAGGGGAGGTAATGTACAAGATAGGCTTCAGAAGACTAGTCCAGATAAACTTGGCTTTGGAAGTAAGAAGCAAGGCAAACTACAAGGCAAACTACTCAATCAGAAGAACAGCGCCAAGAAAGGCAAATTGAAGTAAGTGTGTGTATAAGCGTTTATCTATCCTTGCTGTGCACTGGGCATTTTAGCGAGCACACCTGTTTTAGTCTTACATGAAGGATTGGTCAGGTGTGATTGTTTTAAATTTTTCGACAACTAATTTGAATTAGTTTCTGGCTGGAATAGAGCCATTACATCACGGCCCCAAGTTTGGGTAGTTAGTGAGTATATACAGTCTGGCCTTCGATAGATGGCCGGCACATTAAAATGATATTTACCATCTCATTGTGTTGCACATGTTGTACGAGTTACATTTTGAAATATTTGCTTAAACTTCAGCTAGGCTCATATAAACTTTTTGTTTTCATCCAGTGTTAATTGTTACAAGAACCAAGTGATACTATTTTCTTCTGCTGTAGCTGGTACATTCATAGTCGATTCTTACGGATGGCAGGACGTATACAGTACTGGTTCTACCCTGGGAAAATGGGATGGTCTGCCTCTATCAATACAAAATCCACCATCATATATGGCCTAACATGTGCTAAAAATGACGTAAAACATCATTCATTCAAACAAGCAAAACATTCACAGTTATTCAAATGAAATAATAGTATTTCTATTTTTGTTGTTGAAATTTAAATGCATATATATATGCATATATTAATATTGATAGTTTGATCTTAACACCTGATGTCCATTACAGGGGTGGCATGAAGGTGTTTGAGAGTACTGAACAGTCTACTGTGAAGTTGATGACCAGAGCCATGAGATTTAAAGGACAGCTGGACAAGTCTAAACCCAAACAGAGAATTGCCTTCTCCAGCACAACTGTTAACAATTTTGATAGTGTAAGTCACCTCATAGATAGAGCTTGTTTTATTAACCCTTAACCCGCTACCAATATATATATATAATGGACTGTTCTTTCTTTGAATTAAGACCATTCCATTTATGTGACAAAGGAGTGTTTTGGGGGAAATGACTGATCAGCAGCTGGACATTGTAAACCATGATCTGGGTTTACCATGGACGCAAAGGCTATTATAGTCGTGCTTAGCGGGTTAAGGGTTAAGCTGGGTATTTATAGATTTTAAGTCCAACTATGCTATAATTATTTCTGTCTTAAAATCTTGAGAATGGTGATCTACCTGTAATCACTTTGCAATTGTCTTGTACAATACAATGACTATAGTATATTAAGGTTTTGGTTATAAAAAACATCAGCTCAGCATCCAGGGTTAATAATTTTGAACACACGCACTACTATACATGTTTGTTTTATAATTTTCCTAATTACTGTTAATAATGCTATAATATGTTTATGATTAGGGTAACATGTTGTGGAAGCTGGAATCATCCAGTGGACATGCCATATCTGCAGGATCTTTTGTTGAGGCTAAGAATCCTTGTAAAATTAAATACAGTCCACACTCAGTATCTCGAATTTCAAGGGACAGGGAGAAAAGTTTGAGTTATCCGAAGTTCGAATTAAACGATTTTGGCAGACTTTATTACCCCACCCACCAGTTTTACACATGCATTCGACACTTCAATTGAACTTCGAATTAGCGAGTGTAAACTACTGTATAGATTCCTGTTTGGGACCAGAAATATAGTTCAAATTAGCAAATAATTCGACTTGTCGAAATTTGATTTAAAAGAAGTAGAATTGCATAAAAAATAGAAGGAATAAAATTGGTACCATGTCAAAAATCGACTTAAGCGGAAATTCGAAGTAAGCGAGTTTGAGTTACTGAGAGTGACTAGTACACAAAACAAAAAGTGATAAATATGCCATCATAGTATATGATATAGACTATATGACATTGTATAGCTTAAAGAGATTCTTACGGATGATGGTACTGGTTCTACCCAGGAAAAGTGGGTGGTCTGCCTCCACCACAAAAAATCGACCGTCATATATAACCTTACATGTGTTGAAAATGACGTAAAACATCATACAAACAAACAAACAGTTTAAAGAGGCAAATTGTGTAAACGAGGTAGAATAAATATCATTATTATTTTATTGTTGTTTCTTTCAGTCTGATGAGGAAAGCAATATGGACTGGAGCAGTTATCACGTTACAGGCACATGTCAAGATCTCGAGAAACAGTACCTCAGAATGTCCGGGGTAAGTTTGCTAATATGTATTTAATATGTATTTATGACCTTTCGGTGTCCCTATTCCCTGAAGTTCACAAATTACTGATCTATTTGACTGATGAGAAGAAATTGGTACAGTTTTACTTGTTAATTACAAAAGGCTACAACAGGTCCACTATAACATTTTGTATATTCAAAAACTGTTACAGTCCCTATCCCGCCATCAACAGGCAAAGTTTACAACAGATGTAAACCTATTCTAAACCTACTGACGATGAGTTATGTATATATAACACATATTTTGAAAATCCAAACTCTGTAGACACAATATAAATAACTTTAACCAGCCAACCTAAAACTGGAACGTCAAATTAAGTGTTACCAACTCATAATTCATTTTACACATATCTTCATTCACAGGTATTTTAAGAGCCTGTAAATAAACCTATACTTTTAATTGGCACATATACATTATTTTGTGACCTGAACACCTGGATAGGGTTTGGATAAACAATTTTTCAGTGTAATATTGTTATTTGGTTAGTGCCTTTATGAAATGGCCTTCATAATGTATGACATTCATGATGTGATCGTAAAAGATAATTCAACCAAGCTTAACGTGTGGCTTTAATATTTAATGCATGTGCACATTTCATTATGAGGGTTTTCTTTTGTATTTCTACTGGCACCAATTACTCATCCAGCTTTAAGTTAAATTTTGTGAAAGTTAACAAAAAACAACTAAAGATATTGCCTCGATAATTGGCATACATATTCTACTGTTCTCAGAAGGCTCCCCTATTTTATTGACCTTGCCTTTGGACTTTCAGACCAAAACACATTTAAAATTCATCCCTCAGTCCTATTGCCCCATATGCATATCAGTTGACTTTGATATTTCTTGTTCAGCTTATATAAAGAAACCCACATATATATTAATGGCCATCCATGTAGAAAATAAAGGTTGGGATGCCATTATTTCCGATATAGGCCATAAACAGTTTATCCCCTTGTTAAGCCATAGTTATTTGTTAACACGACCATGTATCCAATCAGCATCCAGATGCAAGTAAGATCCGCCCAAAAGATGTCTTACAGAAGTCGCTCGAGATGGTGAAGGAGGATTGGGCCAAGAAGATGGACTACCACTACGCTTGTGAACAGATGAAAACAATTCGACAGGACTTGACTGTACGTAGAAGATTTGTTTTTGCATAATATGACTGGATGCATTATAGTGTCCTTGCTGTTATTAGTAAATCCATCGAATGATGTCACCACTGTTGCAATATGATATACTTTGATGAAATTAGCAGTCGTTGCTATGATAAATAAAAATGTTATGAGTCAGTCCTTTGACTGCTGTTGCTATGAGTGTGACAGCTGTTGCTGTAAGTGTCACAGCTGTTGCTGCTCTGAGTGTCGCAGCTGTTACTATGAGTGTCACAGCTGTTGCTATAAGTGTCACAGCTGTTGCTATGAGTGTCGCAGCTGTTGCTATGAGTGTCGCAGCTATTGCTATGTCGGTATGAGCATCACACCTTCTGCTATGAGTGTCACATCTTTTGCTTTGAGTGTGACGACTTTTGCTATGAGTTTGACAGTTGTTGCTATGAGTAACAGCTGTTGTTTTGAGCATCACAGCTGTTGCTATGATTGTCACAGCTGTTGCTATGAGTGACAGATTTTGCTATGAGTGTCACAGCTTTCGCTTTGAGTGTCACAGCTGTTGCTATGAGTGTGACAGCTGTTTGAGTGTCGGCTATGAGTGTGACAGCTGTTGCTTTGAGTGTGATGGCTGTTGCTATGAGTGTGACACCTGTTGCTTTGAGTGTGACGGCTGTTTGAGTGTCAGCTGTTGCTTTGAGTGTCACAGCTGTTGCTTTGAGCATCTCATCTGTTGCTATTAGTAAATCCTTTGATTAATTTAACTGCTGTTGCCATGAATAGATCCTTATTACTTTTATCGCTATTTGTTCAAGTATAGGTGATATATACAGTCAAGAAATCTGTCCATTTTTGTGAAAAATATCAGGAAATAAACTTAATTTTCGGTGCAACTGAAATTTGAGAAATGGAAAACGGCTAGTGAAATTGAATAACAGTTATTTAAAGTAATGGATGTTTTAACTTTCACAGTAAATTTAGATAAAATTGGTGTTGGCAGTTATGATACTTTTTTTAGCATAGTCCTATGATCCTTTTAATACTATATTTGAATGGTGACCCCAGAATAAGTTACTTAGGAAAAGCTTCAAAAAATCTTTTCTGAAATTACTAGACCAACTTCTGTTAGTATTGCAAGTGTCTTCAATGGACAAGGTCATCAGATGAGCGGTTTTGGGCCATATCGCTCTGATGTGGCTTTATGAGATATACAAAACAGCTTTTACTAAATACGTTTAATTCCAACAGGTACAGGGGATTCGAGATGAGTTCACAGTAAGAGTGTATGAAACACATGCACGGATAGCAATGGAAAAGGTAATTTTTAAAGTATTTGAAGACCAATCTTAAATACCAAAGTTTAAATATTTTATAATTTTTAGGTTTCAGTTATACTGTTACATAAATATCTGGGAATTTATTTCAATGAAGAATACTTAGTATACTCAGCAGAGATCAATTTGTGACCCCTTACATTGGAGCTCATTATTTTGTAACATAAACGCTAAGCTCAGTGGTGAGTCCATTGCAAAGGCCTTTTAACCTATATGTTTGAATAGCCCATAAGTTTACTGCTCCATATTTATCAGGACTATATATGAATGACCTTGTACATACGGCCATACTAATATAAATATAAGAATGAATTTAATTTTTTAACATTCATGAGAGTATGATAATCATGAGGGCACAAACAGTGGTATATTTAAATGGCATAGCCCTAAAGCAGTTAACATTTTTATGATGTGTAATACAGCTGCGCATGTGTAACAAATAAAATAAAAATGATTTCTTGATATGCTGTTCCTAAATGCTGGATTATTCTCTATATTAATCGGAGCACATTCTGCAACTCTGTATGTTACCTATTGTCAACCCTTTTGTGTTTGTGATATCACATCTATTTTTCCTTGTGATTGTTTCTTTTCAATGCATATTTTTGACCCGAACCACGAAATCAAATCCCCACGAATGTTTAATGCCCAGAAGTTTGAATAATGTGTACGAAAATGGCCTTTATTCGGAATCCATAATGTACAGTACCGCAAAGCAGTTTTGGGCTCATCATTTAGTCAATAACTACTGAACAAGTTTGTATGGGTTTATGTATTTTATATTAAACATTTATTTTGATAATCAAAAACAAAAACTTGTGTTTCTTTTAAACTGGGGCGTCCGTGGCTGAGTGGTTAACGTCTCTGACTTGAAATAACTTGCCCCTCACCGCTGTAGGTTCGATCCCTCAGGGGCCTAGAACCTTTATGTGAGGAAGCTATCCAGCTGGCTTGCGGAACGTCGGTGGTTCTACCCAGGTGCCCGCCCGTGCACGAAAATTGCCCGGAGGGGCACCTGGGGTCTTCCTCCACCAATGGAAGCTGGAAAGTCGCCATATGACCTTAGCTGTTGGTGCGACTATAAAATCCAATTGAATTCAATTGTTTTAAACTTTTCAAAGCCAGTATGCCAATGTTAACGTTAGCAGTTGTGTACTAGTAAATCTTCACGAATGGTATTAACATTTGTTATCGTTGTCATCAATTACCGAGTACTTAGTGTTATTTGTTCGACAACTGGTTTTTTTTTCAGTGAATTGAACACGGAAATTATTTGTTATATTTTATCAACAAGAACATACTAGAATGGGATAGAACATGAATGAAAATAATCGTATTTTGAAAACAAGAAAAAAATAGCTGTCTACTGGTATTGACTGAGATGAAAACTGAGTAATAAATCAATAACCAGTCAAACGTGCGTCTTACGCATGACCGATTACAAGGTTGAGCAATGGTGTCAAACATAAATCTCTGTTAATTGGATGTTAATTGTTTAATGTTAATGACTCATGGTTAATTGGGCAATATGATAGGAAATGTGACGTAATTGTCCGACAGGTCTGCCGGACGTTTTTTCACTAGGCTATCAGGGACAAATTTACGGAATTGTTTTGTGTTTTTTACAGAAAGGAGAAATGCGCAAATTTAAGTCCCCTCGAAATTATCTTTTTGGAAAGAACCTCGGAATTTAATGCCCACGAAATAAAATGTTTGCACAGTATGTTCTGTGAATGTTACATATCCTGTTTGACTGTACCTACTTTTGTTGTGTATAATATGTAGGGCGACCACGAGGAATATAACCAGTGTCAGACACAGCTGAAGAACCTCTACCATGAGGGGCTCCCAGGCAACAGGGAGGAATTTACGGCTTATAGAATTCTTTACTACATCTACACCAGTAATCTAGGCGGTATCCTTTGTTCAGTTGTATGATTCTATTATGATCAAATAAATGGTCAAGCATATTTGTATATTTGTGTGAAAATCACAAAAGAATCCCACCTTTTTACCCTCCGACCAAAAAGTTCAGGGAATATAGAGATCAATCCAAAATCTGTATGAGCATTTAATAGTATGCAGGATATTTTATAACCAATTGAGATGATTAGGCACCACAAATAAGTTTAGGAGTCTTATAGTAATGTATCAGTTTGTTTGTCACTCTATGGACAATTAATACATCACCAGTACTTACGGTACATATCTCCACCCTATTGTTGATGTCGAAAGTATAGTGACAATAAGTTATATTGTATTATAAATACAGTTGCACATGCTTTATAATAAAGCTGCATGTGCTATTGGGTATCATATGGTTTGATTGGCTGAAATGATTAACTAATTAACAACTGACGTCCTGTTTAGTTTCTTATCTGGTCTTTAACTTTGTAACAGTTAAAATAATTGTCAGATGTACTTGGCACAAATATTCATCACAATGTACCAATGTGCGTTGGATATTTTTTAGGCTCCTATCTTGAAAGTCAAGGTCACTTAAAGGTCACTATTCCCCATTACATCAGTGATTAATACCATACATAAAGTACAAGATTCCTTAACTGTGCACCAGATATCAACACGGTACTAACAGATCTCAGTAAGAAGGACCGGGATGATGAGAGTATTAAACATGCCCTGCAGGTGCGCTCAGCCTGGGCTCTCAATAACTACCACAAATTCTTCAAACTTTATCTCAACGCACCCAAGATGGCAGGCTACCTGATGGATAAGTTTGTAGAACGATTCAGGAAATGTGCACTCAAAGCCTCTATTAAAGCGTATGTATTTGTTGTCTTGTACAGCGTATGTAGCTTCTTTTCAGCTGTGTGTATTTCTGGGACTCTGAACATGGGATTCAGAATTTCGACAATTAATGCTATTTCAATTTGTTTCAATACAGGTTACTTGAAGATATTCCACAAATCACATTCTAACATCTGATTAATTTATAATTCTATATTGTTTGCAGCTATGGTGTTTATATTTTAGGTAAAGATTCAGATATGAGGAGATTTGCTATTATAAGTACCTGGAAGTCGCCATAAATAAATGTACTTCTGTCCGAGATAATTGCAAGATAATTTTTATCAGTATGAATATCAGTGAATACAATTGTCCTTCTAAATGTAATTCTTTCAAAAACACAACTGGCAATTTTTACATATTCATTGCAAAGTCATATCTATTTGTTTATAATATTGATCAGGTGAGTATATTAAAAACTCTTTGACTTAAATATTATTTTTAGTTTATTACCATAAACAAAGAGCAAAAACATAAAAAAATGTTATAATTCTAAATGGAAGCATGAATGGTAAAGGGACATATGGCAAAAATGCATGAAAATGTGTACATAGACTACTTTTATACAATTCCAATTTTTACTTTTAAGCTGCATAGTACTCAACAATTAGTATTTATGAGAAATTATTAAAGTATTATTTGCAAATGTGAGGGAAAGCCATTGTACTATCACAAGTACTTCTAAAGAATCAAGATTGCCATGTGACCCTTTAAACATGCTTTTCACAGCCATTCTCATGGAAAAAATACCTGTGCTAGTATGTGTGGAAAATAGTTAAATTTCAACATTTATTTTATTATTTCGCCTTGATAGAAGTGCAACAATGCTTCAGACTCCTCTTAAGATTTAAATGTTATTGCTTATACATGTAAAGTTCTACGATATAGCAGCTATGGTAAATTTATTCTTTGTAAATTGAATTAAAAGTGAAAGGTAAAAACATATAGATTTAAGATTATTAAATACAAGGTTACATGATGGTAAGTATGAATATGCAACTTTTAGGATATTTGGTAAGTATTTTAGTTTCAGGTTGGTAAGTATCAACAGGAAAGTGTAAATAAGAAAGTAAGAAATAAACTGAAAATCTTCATACAATTTTAATATTATACTACATGTCACCATTTCAACGTATGCTAACACATGTTTTATATTTTCTTCTTTTTCATTGGATGATTGTTCACCCACCATCCATCTGACCCATCCATTTATGTATATAAAGATATCGCCCAAGTTTGCCAGTCGATTTTCTCACCCCAGAGATTGGTTTCTCCGATAGTACGGAATGTCTCGACTTCCTTAAGGAGATGGGCATCACATTGACCGCGGATGGAAGCAATGTAGACTGTAAAGCTAGCGTATCTGCTGTAAATGCATTGTAGGAGTGAAAACCCTCCGTCACGGTCATATCTCAAATATGGCCTTGACGGGGTAATTGGAGTTGTTGAAATGTCCAGTGGCTAAAGTAAAAGCTTGCAAAAGAGCGTTGCGAAATCCAGGGTTGCAAGCCTTTCGCTGATTTAGGGAAAAAGTTATTAGGGATCCCATCCCACTGAATCGGTATCAAAGTTCTCTTGCTGCCAGTAGCCAACGAGAGTTCCTACAGAGCTGCAAGGCCAAGTATTGCAGAAGAAGGTCGTCTCATTAGGAGGGATAAGTAAGCCAAAACGAGACCGCCGTTGTGGAAATCCAATCCAGTTTTGTCTCCCAGTATTTTGAGGGTAATTCGTGACCTGGTTTGTGGAAGTCCATGAAATGCACGAGGGCCAAAGATCATTCCATATTCATCTTTATTTAAACAGGAATCACTGTGCAAGAAATCACTTCTTTCCTTTTTTTGAAAATGAAGTAAATAATAATACGAATAAGAAAATCAGGACTAATGAGAAAAAAGAAGATAAAAGTAACAAGACTGTTCTTTTTTGAATTCTTCCATGTCTAAAATAAGTATGTTTTAATATTTTGACACTTGCATATAATATATTCATGATGCACAGATTGGAGTATGCGAAGATTTATCTCACAACAACGATGAAGTGATTTTTCACCAATGAACGGTTTTCACCGCTAGAATATTTTATATTTTAAAAAGTATGGGACTCGAGTGTTTTTCTGTACGTCTTGAGTTTATTGAGGGGGTGTCTTTGCTTTCAAGATGGACTCATTTTCTGAAGCAGATAGGTTTTTCAGTGCATTTCTTAAGTGGGTTTCAGGCATTGAGGGAGAAGGTTTATCATCACTATGCAATGAAATGAAGACAAATTGTACATTTGAAAGTAGGACTTTACACAAAAAGGTGTTGCTTTTGATCTCAAATCAGAAGTAAGCATCAGTTTATTACCATATTATATCTTAGGAGATTCGGAGTTGAGTGTGAATTGAAATCGCTGTTTATTTCAAGAGACGTATATATAGACTTTGCAAAATTGTGAAGTATCCAACATAGGCTTTAATAATGAAAGCGTTGCCTAATTCATTGCAGTAAAGTTGTAGGTAAGATTGTGTCGTCAAGGATCACAACAGAAGGTCGAGTTGCAGGAATTAATCACGATCCCGGTCCAATCCTGTGTCTAGCCAGAATAGAAAGTGGAGTTGCAGGAATAGATCCGTCTAATCCAGGGTCTAGTCACAGCAGAAGATGGCAAGGAGAGAGGTCGTGTCCAATCCAGGGTCTAGCCTCAACAGAAGCTCAAGCTGCAGGAATAGGTCGCGTCTAATCCAGGGTCTAGCCTCAGGGGAAAGTCAAGTCATTTTCATATATAATTTTCAGTCTATTGAGATGGCTTTGCAGGAATTCCATGTAAGCATGGTCGAATGCGCTTAAATAATCCATGAAGACGAGGATTTACCAATGCCCAGAAGATGTCCTAACAGCTGGAGTCCAGGTTTAAAAGTATCCAAGAATCATAAAGACAATTTCAGATTTGAAGCACAAAGAAATTCAGCAGATTCTGAAATTCTTAGCAAAAGCAGCATTTTTAAATTGGTGTACAACTGTGAAGCTAGATGTACCAACACCGATCCTAACCACAGAATTGAAGGTTATAATAACGTCACCATTCATTAATAAAGACTCTGAATTCAAGTCGTTCTGTTCCAGTACGCAATACGATAAAGTAGCCCAGAGAAGATCCTTTCCATCAAGAATTAAGGTTATACAAGCTCGCCATTTATATATTAAGACGATTAAGTTCATATTTTGATGTCGAAAAAAGTTTGGTTAGTTCAGTTCCAGTACGCATTACAAGTGAGGCAGCCCGTGATGAGTAGATTCATACCCAGCATCGAGAATTAAAAGTTATGCGAGCGTTGCCATTCATTTATAAGACGATTTAAGTTCATATTATAATGTCGAAATAAGTTCATTGAAATAAGTTCAGTTCAGTTCCAGTACGCGTTGCGGAGGAAGCAGCAAAGGTAATTGTGGGTCTTCCGGTTTGGTGATGGTGTGCATGCAGAGCTACAGCAAGATGGAGCTTATTCGCGTCTTGCTATTATACCGCAATCTTTAGTTCTGCACATGCGGGGAAGGGAGGGCAATCAATATCCCAGGTCCATATCACGTTGCTGATCCGTGTTACTCGATATCCCAGGTCCATATCACGTGGCTGATCCGTGTTACTCGCGACACGGTCTCCAGATGCTTTCATTTCAGAACAACTACGATTCCAGTTTTATCAACTACTACTTCCGAGTCGGTGGCCTACTACAGATGACGTCCACAACTGAGGGAGAACAAATCCTCGGCTCACAACGTCGTCCTACTTACCAAGTGTTGTGATGGGGAGTTTCAGGCAGAGGGAGCGATGGAGAAGTTTACACTGCCGTGTATTACCAAATGTCTTTCATATATGTTGTGTTTGTTGTGTAAATATTTACTGTGCATTTTCCAGTTATATATTTGATAAATGTTCGATAAATCGAAATGAATTTAAACGTGTAACTTTGTTAAGTTTGTTTCAACTTAACTATCTGATTAAGCACATCATGTTCTTGTGATGTAAAGTTGAGTGCTTCAGTGTTTAGTGTTTTGAAAACTATGTGTGATTTCAGAATGCTCTTTCTCGAAACACTGAATATTGCTTCCTTTGTAAATATTAAAGTTATGATTGCTGTATATTTAATGTTATAAGTATTAGTGGAGTTGGATTTTAACAAATATGCCAGATTAGTTTCGTGATCTGCTTTGACATTGACTGTCAGAATAATGAAACATTAACATATTCTAGTTTATATTTTGCATGTTAATTTCCTGATTTCTGTCATTTTCAGTATTCTATTTTTCATTACGTTGTAGGTTTTTATGTCTAAACAATTATTTTGGATAATTCTATGTATTTCAGAAGGCTGAAGGTTATGTATATTTATAAATCATAGTTTTGGGTACCATTTCTTTATTCAGTGAAATACATATCGACCCCAAACTTGACACTTTTCATTGGTTAAACCATTTCATGTGACCATCATTCACCACCTGATGTTAACAATTGCATACTTATTACTGTAAATATCTACCATTGTTAATACATGTAGTAACACTCACGCTTTGATAGAAGTGATGCCCAATCATGAAAATAAAATGTCTGTGCCACTTAACAAGAATTTTATGAAACAAAATGAGTTTTGCCCTGCTTTTAAAGGGGCTGCAGGCAATCTGGAAAAATGACGGGTGTTGTTCCAAATAGGAATAAACCATCATCTTGTGTTTCAGTTGCATATTCAATATACATATGTACTAAACTAGGCTGCATAAAACTTCCATTTTAATTATTTCTAATGAAAATAGTTTGGTCTGGAATACCAAGCATTTTTATAAATAATTACCAAAGATAGCATGCAGCTCAATTTATTGCATGTGCGCATTTCATATGAAACCAAAACACATTATGGTATTTTTCATTTGTATTTGGATCGACACCAGTAACTCCCTTTAATATCTTTTTTTTTTTTTTGTACTCAACATTGGAATTGCAGCAATTAAATTGATTTTCTATATTTTGTGTTTTTATGCTGAATTGTGCACCACGTTGGACTGCTATAAAATTAGACACAATTCAGCAAGACTTAACACAGCATCAAATTGTAGAAAAAAAGACTAACTGTAATAAAAAGAATAGGGTACAGTTGCTGCTGTATTGGTATGAAGTAGCAACAAAACAACTTTTCATCTGATTTATTAGTATTATTTTGTGTTTCAGTGATTTTCTATTGCTTCATTATTAATTGACCAAAATATAACAAGATATGATCTGTAAATCAGGGGCCCGTTTTATGAAACTTCTTACGATAATTTTGATCGTAAATCAAATTATTAAATGTATTGCTATTAGTTACGTTAAACAGATAAAACGATTTTCTGTAAACTATCTAATACATATATTGTTTATGCAATATTTCCACCCTTCATTGCTTGCTTCAAATACGTTAAAGGAAAATGGCCGAAGTTATTTTATTTTGACTTACCATCAAAAGTATCGTAGGTTGTTCCATAAAACAGGGCCCAGGTGTATTGTATGCATTCTGACAAAGACATGAACTATGTTGACTTGCACACGGATATGTAATAGTAGAATGGATCAATTCTTTATTAGAAGATGGGAGTTGATTAATAAATCCATTATTCTGGACACAACTGTTTTAAAAGCATTTATCTGTTCCTGTAAGGGCTATTCCATTAAAACATACCAGTGACCCCAGGAAAGCAATTTAAACATCTATGGGTGAACCCTATTTTCTGAAATTTGGTTCTTCAAAATCAATTGCGCATCTGTGTATGGGTGTTCAATTTCAGAAGTGCCTTCCAGTTGGGTCTCGTGTATGTTTGAATGGAATAGCCCTGAGAGTACCAACTTGTCTAACTGCTGTTTAAGGAAATTGTGTTATATTTCTTGTAACTTTTATTTAAACCATCATAGTTGCAATATTGATAATAATCGGATTCTAATTTATATTTTGCAAAATATTTACGATTAGTCTTTTCACCCCATATGAACTCAGTCAATACGTAAAATGCATCTCCATGAAAAACGACTATATATAACTCTTATAGCATTGTTGAGACGCTGACGGATTATATAACTAGCATTGTTGAGACGCTGACATCGATAAGCTGATGCAGTGTCTCAACGATGCTATAGAGTTGTATAGTCTAGTTTTCATGGAGACGCATTTTACGTATCAACCGAGTTCCTACCGGTTGCTTTCATATTTTAGATTGTCTTTTCGAGGTTGACATGTTTAACTGCAAATATAGACTATAAAAGGTAATGCTGTTATTTTATTTTACTGAAGAAAGTGCAGACTTGTATTGGGAATTATGACTTGTATTGGAAATTACGGCATTTATCAAATTTCTTGTAAACAGTTGTCGATGCTTTGTATGATTAATATGTCTATTATAAAAGTTCATACCTAACTTCTCAAAGATGGTTAATCTGCAGTTGATTTACAGAGTAAGTTCACACTTTTCTTCAAGGAGTTTTTTTTCTGTTTTAATATTTGTGAGATAAAATTTAAGACCAATACACCTCTGCATTGTGTTGTCATATTCTAGCCAGTATTCTCCAAGTACTGGAATATAAAGCTTGAACTTTTCAGTAAGTTAGTGAGGTCAAATCTCATTTTAATATTAAAGACCAATTTGAAATGCAAAAGTAACTGTTATGTTGTTTTATATTGCTTTAAATGGGATTTTTAAAGTTTGAGCTTGAGATTTATGTTTTATTAGTTTGGACAATATAAATGACTGGTAAAGTATCGTTAACTGGAGAATACATAAACTCATCCATACTTCTGTAGGTTTCATGTCTAAATATTGAAGATTTCCCCACTACAAATTTGTCTCAACCAATTATATTATGGATGGCGGGAGGTGTACAGTACTGGTTCTACCCAGGAAAAGTGGGTGGTTTGCCTCCACCACAAAAAAATCGACCGTCATATATCTTACATGTGCTGAAAATGACGTAACACACTATACAAAAAAATAAATAAAAAATCAACCAATTATAGCTAAATTTGCAATATTGTGTTGCAGATTATTGTGAAAGCACTAAATATTCGATCCAGTTTGTGCCAGTTGCGATTTATTGCATCATTTCATTGTTTGGTATTATTAAATTAAATGTGTCTGGAGTAAAGTTGAAATAGTAGGAATATAAATGGACTGTCCCTATTACAGTCAGCCGTTTCCATAGTAACCCAATTGTGAAGCAATGGTCTAATAAGATTACACAGGTTTCAATGTATCTGCATTAATATGTTGAGAGAAGGCTATAAGAACGTTTTTTGGCTATAAGAACATTTTGTTTTTACTTTGTAATGTGTGCGTTTCTGTATTCTCCAAGTAGGCGCAAACCATATTGGGTTGTCTCCAACTATTTCATCTAGTTACGAATTCAGGTGATGTTGAAATTTCTAGATTGACTAATATACTAATATTTCATTCAGTATGTGCATGTAGATAATCTAAGAACCAGTTATTGCTAGATACAACTGCTTTGTTAGCAATAATGCATTTTCCAATATTCTGAACAATATTTATTATCGTCTATATGTATGGTTATTGTTAAAATAATAAAAACAATTCTAATGGATCGATTAATCCTTAACCCGCTACATATATATAATGGACTGTTCTTTCTTTGAATTGAGACGATTCCATTTATGTGACAAAGGGGGAAATGACTGATCAGCAGCCGGACGGGCATTGTAAACCCTGATCTGGGTTTACAGTGGACGCAAAGGCTATTATAGTCGTGCTTAGCGGGTTAAGGGTTAAAGGAAAAACTGCACGTCAGATGTGGTTTGTATTATCAATGTCGACATAACAATTTGTTCTTTAAATAAATTATATTTTGTGATAATACTATTTTTTAATGTGTGTACAGTTCTTTTCAGAAACTATGTAGTGTGTGTATATACTTATCATGCATTTAAATGTAATAAGTCCATTGCAGGCAAAACAAAAAAAGAGAAAATAAAACAATAATATTGTAATAATACACTCATGTTGTTTTGAATTTCACTTGCCATTTAAATAATTTTGAAAAATCCAAAACCAAATACTGCTATTCCATTAAAACATACATGGGATCCCAGGAAGACAATTTAATAAACATCTATGGGTGAATCCTATTTTCTGAAATAAGTTTCTTTTACTCAATTTTGCATCTATGGATGGTTGTTCAGTTTCAAAAGTGCCTTCCTGGGGTCCCATGTATGTTTTAATGGAATAGCCCTTTAATGCTTAAAAATAACAAAAATGTGGTTTTATAGGAATAAGATCTATTGTTATTGGAAATCGTGCCCTTCACATGGTGACTTGGCATGATATGAAGATGAGCATAACTATTCGATTATTAGCTACTGAACAGAGATCAGCAGCGTTTGTGCTGTGGTGCGTCGTCTGTTGGTAAACTTTTGGTTGTGGTGACTACTCCTCTGAAACTACTTAATGGAGTTCAACGAAACGCCACAGCTAAAAGTAGATTTTAAAAATACACAAATTTCGTGGAGACTTTCTCAAAACTCAGAAATGGTATTAATATACCATTAATATGAACCGTTACCAAAATGACTCATGTAGTTGATCCTGAACAAAATTCGTTTGGATTCGATGTCAAAACATGGCCACCAGCGGCCATTTTTAATTACATAGAATATATAAGAAAGACTTGTGGCGACTACTTCTGTGAAACTCATAAAACGTGGCGGGGGAATATTGCTCTTGATGTCGAGTTCACGTGTACTAAACATTGACTATCATATGAAAACGAGAGTCAATGACACTTCTGAGGTAGTGACATGGATTACAAGACCTCGGTCTGAGGGTGTCTCACCCACCGCGGCAAACAGCATATGAAATATTTAATTACATTTGTGCTTAAATGATGTCCACCAAAGACCACACTTCATATGAC